>VDFB02109815.1:0-41676 GCA_007258455.2 Sequoia sempervirens
CTATTCCATCTTTGCCTCTCTGCAACTATATCATACTAATAATACCTAAAATTTGGCACATGCCATACTAGGATAGGTGGTTGAAAAGTTAATGGAAGCCAAAATTGTCCCTTCATCCTTCCAATTTGTATATATCTATCAACTCTTTTGCATGCTACAACATAGTTATGCAGAGAGTGAGGCTCAACTTGTTTTAACTCATTAGTGAGACTATTCCACCTTTGTGACATATATCCCATTACAGATTTTCCTATGGTTTCTACTATCTTCTCATATTCTTTGTAAATTGCTTCTCTCTTAGGAAGGATCCTATTGCTATAGCTTGGTTGGTAAAGGAATCTATGCCATTCCTGGAAAATGTCTCTTGGGTTTCTAGATTCAGCCTTGATGGGAAGGGGAGTGTTGGATTCTATTTGCCTATAAGTCCTGAACTGTTGTCCCCAACTAATTTCATTCTATATCTAGGACATAAATTCTTGTAATTGGAGATCCCCAACATACAACAATGGATTCCAATCATGATCTTGGGACACAACATAATTATGCAAATATAATTCACACAACAAATTTTTCACTTCAAGAGGAGCAATCTGATAAGCCTAAAAAAATTCAAGAGGAGTCTCAATGGAAGGATTCAAACTTGAAATGATCCTTGATAATTTAAAAGAAAGATTCCTCTCCTTCAAATACAGAGCATAGACCCTTGGAGGAGTCCTGCACTCTAACATCTAAGGTACTAAGGCTGCTACATTGTCCACCTTTTTCTTTAAAGTAGCAATTTATGTATTCTTCTCTTCAATCTCTCCATCTTTATTTTTAATTTCCGCCTTTAGCCTGCATTTCTCCTTTTCCATTCCTCTTCCCTCCTTTGCATCTCATTCCATAAGTTCATGGATACCATGTGCATTGAAAAATCAGAGGGCTTATGTATTCCTACCAAAAAATTTCCTGGCACCGATACTTGCACTTCACATGAAACCTGCTGCAGGGATTCTGATTGTTCACCTAGTTCTAGCTATAGGGGTTCTTGCTCTTGCTATAGGAGCTCCTAATTCCTCTCATACTCTTGAATCTCAACTTGTTCTACGATGGCAGCAAGTTCTGCCAACCTTATATCTACCTGTTCCTCAAAAATGTCCTTTTCCTCAATGTTCACTTGCCCCATTGGGACTTTTGTGTCCTCTTGTGATGTTCCTTGAGGGCTAGGGATTCTCTTTGGGGACACACCAACAACTGGCTCAGCTAGCCTTGATTTTCTAGGAGGGGTTTCATTTTTTTCTTCGGCTGTAGGAAGAACAGTGTCAGCCTTTTGTTTCTTAGAGTTTGGCGCCTCTTTTTCTACCGTTTACTTTTTAGCTTTTATCTTCCTCATTTCTACTTCTTTCTTTTGTTCCCTAGTTTGAATTAGGGTTCCAAGAGGGACATCATCATCAGAGTCTGAAGAGGAACTATCTTTGTTTGAATGTTCTACCTCAAAAGAACTAATCTCTATAGTTTGCTCAGTTGCAGAAGGGTTTACACTAGGGCTTGCACTAGAAGTTGAGGCTCTAGGAGTGGATTCAACAATGTTCAATTTCCTACTAACCCTATGAGGTTGAGGAAAAACTTTAGATTGCAGATGCTTTGGTCCAAATTAATCAAGATTTAAAAATTCTTCCCAAGTCATATCAGACACGTCATGCAAAGATTTTTCTACTAATAATTTGATCACACAATGGTGCGAGATAGAATTATCCCTACCTTTTTGAGTTTTAGCTACCATGATTGAAAGGAGATGATATAACATGTTTGGCACATTCATTCTTCTCCCATGCCTCATATGATTTAGGAGTTTGAAGTGCACATAATATAGGTTCGACTAGTGGCCTTCACAAGTGATGTACTTCACAATGTGGAAAACTACTTGCTTCCACAGCTCAGGCAGATAGATTCTCTTTGCACCTTGCTTGTCCACATCCAATGGAGGGTCACTAGGTTTAGTAAATTCAGCCTTAGCTGACCTTGCATCTCTGGTAGGAGGGTGATGTTCACCATCAATAGGCAACCCTGTAACTTCTACAATCCTCTCTTGAGTAGCTATTTCCTCCAACCCTTTTACCATGGCCTTCCCTTCAGACAATGTGCAAATTCCTGCACAATGTCTTCATTATAACTGTCGAGCTTCAAGAAATATTCTAGCCATCCACAATTTCTAAATTCTGCCAAAGAAGGTGCATCCTGCAATAATACATCATGAACCATGGGTTCACTTTGAATTAAATAACCTCCCATCGTTCAGTTGTCTGCAATTAAACAAGCACTTTGCAAAGTTTCCCTTCCTGCAATCTTTGTCTAAAAGCCCAAATTTCACCTTCCTGCAACACTGCTGAATTCCCAACACCAATGTCGTATAAAATTTACCTTTTTGGAAACTTAGGATTATGATAGAGGCAATAAAGGTAGTAAGGGATAATAATTGAAGGATACAATCAAGAAAAATGGCGGTGGTGTGGTGTCATTCCCACACATGCGAGCCATCACCTCACTCAGGATTCAAATTAGCTCAATTTAAATTTTGCTGACATGGACCAACATGGACTGACATGTTGACATATTATACACACTCCCCCCCAACCTAAATTTGAGCATGTGTCTTCACATGTGAGGTGGTAATGATGATTTGACATGGTAGGGGATAATTACATGTTATGGAGAACATCTACATTAATGTACAATAATTAAGTAAATGTACTAAAAGATAATTAAGATGTAAAAAATTGATGTGCATGTACCTAAATTCATGGAATATTTGTTGCAAAGAATATTGAGGAAGTATTGGTCACCTTTTAAGAAGTCAGTTGAGCAATTAATGAAAGTGGAGATGGAATGAAGTGAAGTTATGGCAGAGTGATGAAAGAGAGAGAAATGTAGAAATGGATGGGCAGATGGGTGAAGAAGTGGACTCCCACAAAAGTGGAAGTCTTTATTATGACAATTTATGTACCTTGGTTAGCCAGAAGGAGGGACACTAGGTCCGCTTCCTTTGGCTGCAGGAAGTTCGGGTGTTGCATGCTAAGTGAATTCCTGCATGAATTCCTCCTTAGAAGTTGGTTTGTGATACAACTTGAGGCAATGACCGTTGACAAGCAACTTAAATCTCACAGGTTCAATGGTAGTAAGCTAAACAAATCCATTGGGAAAGACTTCAAAAACCTCATATGGTCCTAGCCACCTTGTTTGCAGCTTACCAACATTATCCTGATATCTGGAGTCATAAAGGAGCACCCAGTCACCTGGGTGAAATTTCTCGTCCTTTATGAATTTGTCATGCCACTTTATTCTCTAATTCCGCACTACCTCTGTGTGATGTAAGGCTATCTTTCTCATCTCATCCAAATTATTCAGCTGCATAATTTTGTCCTTTTGTGCCTCAGAGACATCCATCCCTAAGTCTAGTGCAGTCCTAAGAGTCTTATGCTCAAATTCAATGGGCATCATAGTTGTCTTTCCATACAACAACTCAAAAGGAGTGAAGCCTACGGTTGTTTTCTAGGTGGTCCGATAGGCCCAAACAACTTCTGGCAGCCTAGTTTCCCAATGCTTCCTATGGATAGCCATTTTTTTGGTCAGAATGACTTCAATTTCCTTGTTGGTCACCTCAACTTGGCCATTGGCCTGAGGGTGATAAGGAGTAGACTTCCTATTCCGCACATTATATTCATTAACTAGTGTTTTGACAAGGGTTGATGTAAATTATGCCCCTTGATCAGTCACTATCTCCCTTGGAACTCCATAACAAGTGAAAATTTTCTCATAAAGAAAGTCTGCAACCTTATTATCCCTTGCATGCTTCATGGCTTTAACTTCTACCCACTTGGTTACATAATCAGTGCAAACTAGGATATATGATTTACCATTTGATGGAGGATCAATGGGTCCTACAAAATCGAATCCCCATTTATCAAATAGAGTGATTACTACCTAGGGGTAAAGGGGCATCTCATCAGATTTGGTTGGCTGACCCATCCTCTGGCATTTGTCATGCTTCTTTGTATATTTCCTTGCATCCTTGTGGAGTGTGGGCCAGTAATATCCTATGTTCGAAATCTTCATTGTTGTCCTCTTGGCTGCAAAATGCCCTCCACAGGGTTCATTGTGACATGCATGCAATATTTCATATGTCTCATCTTCCCTCACACATCTCCTCATGACATGGTCTAGTCCAGTGTAGAATAAGCATCTTGCAATCCATGAGAAAGGAAAAGTTTTCTCAATGAGCACCCTTCTCTCTTTTGGAGAGAAATGACGAGGAACTCTCCCTATGACCAAATAATTAGCTATGTCAGCATACTAGGGTGTATGCACACTAATGGAAAATAAATGTTCATCAGGGAAAGAGTCATCAATGATTTGATTGTTCTTTGATGTAGTCAGCCTTGAAGGAAAGTTTGCAACAACATTGGCCTTCCTTGTTTTATCAACAATGGTTATGTCAAACTCCTGCATCGAAAACAACCATCTTGCTAGTCTACCTCAGGTCAGGGGATTATTCATGAGGTACCTAATGGCTGCATGGTTTGTGTGCACAAATATATGATAGCATGTTATGTAGTGCCTGAATTTGTTAAGGGAATAGACCACTGCCAACATTTCCTTTTCTGTCACTGTCTAATTGAATTCAGCTCCTTGCAGGTTTTTGCTAACAAAATAAATAACATTCTCAATTGCTCCTTCTTTCTATCTCAAGATAGCTCCTATAGCATAGTCTGATGCATCTGTATGAATGCGAAAAAGAATCTCCCAATTAGGACCTTTGAGTACAGGAGCATGAGTTAAAGCTGCTTTCTAATCAGAGAATGCCTTGTCATAGTCTTCTGTCCATTGAAACTCAACATCTTTAGTTAGGAGATTGTACAATGGTGCTGCCATTTTGCTGAAATCTTTGATGAAATGCCTATAGTAACCTGCATGTCCCAAGAAACTCCTGACATCTTTTTGTTTTGTAGGTATAGGAAGATTGGTGATCACCTCAATCTTGGCAGGATCTATTTGAATTCCTTGGTGAGAGATGTAGTGGCCAAGGACTACACCTTCATGCATCATCATGAAGCACTTTTCACTATTTAAAGATAGATTATGGTCTTCACATATTTGTAAGACTCTCCCGATATTTTCCAATGCTTCATTAAAATCAACACCATAGGTAGTAAAATCATCCTTATAAATCTCCATCCAATCATGTGAGATATTTGAAAACGTGCTAATGATTGCCCTCTGAAAAGTTGTAGGTGCATTGCATTAGCCAAATAGAAGTACTGAGTAGGAATAAGTCCCCCATGGATAGGTAAATGTGGTATTCTCTTGGTCTTTATGTGCAATTTGTATCTGGTTATAGCCGTTGAATCCATCTAGAAAAGAGAAATACTGCTTGCCTGCAAGGGAATCCAGTACTTGGTCTATGAAAGGAAGGGGAAAATGGTCATTTTTGGTGGCAACATTGAGTTCCCTGTAATCAACACAAAATCACCACTTCCCTCCCTTTTTGGGCATAATTACCAATGGAAACACCCACTGACTATCTGAAATGGGGTAGATAAATCCTGCATCTACCAATTTTTGTAGTTCCCCTTTTACAATTTCTCTCAATGCAAGGTTAATTCTTCTTTGTGGCTACCTCACTGGTGTGCAATCACCTTTGATGTATTTCCTATGAGTGTAGAGCTTAGAATCCAATCCCTTCATATCATGATACTCCCATGCAAATGCATGTTGGTGGGTCTTCAATAAGTTTGTCAATGACAATTGTTGTTCTTCACTCAACTTGTTGTTAATATTTAGATATTTCCCTTCTGACACTTGTACTTGTGTAGTTAACTCTATCATAGCTGCTTCACTAATTCTTGGTACCTTGAGTTCATGTGGCAATGATGTATGAGACATACCTGTTGCTATAGGAAGAGCGGGAAAAAGTGTCTTCACTGGATCAACAAAATCTGATGCATAAAAGGATGAGTCTTCCTGCACATCACAATGGTTCTGAATTATGTTAGACAACACTTCATCTTCTTCCTGAATCTGCATGAAAGAAATTTTTCCTAACATCATAAGTTGTGTTACAAAATTGACTTCCTCGGCCTCTTCACCAACAAGTGGCCAGATGGGATTATCCATATCATGTGATGGCTAAGCAGGAGGGTAGAGAACAAGATTTTTGGTGCTCTTTTCATCAGAGATAGTCATGTATCCTATCCGACATCCAATATAGGCATCTGCTGTTGCTAACCATGGCCTCCCTAGAATGATGGGATACCTGCCTAGTGTAGCTTTTGGAGAAATAATCATGAAATCTGCTGGGTACTCCCAAGAGTCTAGAGTTACCACATGATATTCTCATATACCATCAGGTTTAACAGTGAAACTATCAATAAGCTACAAGATAGTAGGAGTAGGTATCATGCTTTCAACATTTAGTTGTTGTAGGATATCCTTAGTCATCACATTTATTGCTTCTCCCAAATCAATTAGATCATTCTTTATTTGGATCCCATTTATAACAACTCCTACCATAGGACTACCTGGGTCATTGTATTTGGGAACAATCACTTTCCCAAGCATGATGTCAGCCAGCTGTCCCACCACATGAACTGTAGTGGGGTCTTTCTTTTTCCTTCCTGACTTCTTGAGGCATTCTTCCTTAATTGCTTTGTCATATATGGGAACATCTTTTATGGCATGAAATAGAGGTATCTTGACACATATATGCTTCAACTGATCTAGGATGTCAAAGGTTGTTTCCTCCTTCCCTTCCTTTTGTTTGGAAATTTACAACCTCTAAGGAAATGGTGGTTCTTGTTCAGTTTGTTGGACTAGGACTAGTTTAGGGTTTTTATGTACACTTGGCTGAATGGGGACATTCAGATGCTCCTCTTCTTCCGCAGGAAGCTCAATGATAATGGGTGTGGAAGGAGCTGGAAAAGTAGTTCTTGAACGCAAGTGGATGTCACTTACACTCACAACATATGCAGGAAATTGATTTAGATCAACAAAATATACTGGCTATTGTTGTTGTGGTTTGTTATTTGGGTTAGGTGTGGGATGAGCTGGTAGTTGAGTAGGTTTAGGTGTGTTTGAACTTGAACTAGCAAGATGAGGCATTATATCATGTTGTTGGGGTTGAGAAGGTGGTTGCATGTAACTGGTTGTTTGGTTTGGCCATTGCTGTCCTCCTCTCCATTGAGATGCTTGCTACCAATTTCTTGGAGGTGGCTACCAACTTCCCTGAAATTGCTGCCAATTCCCCTGAGCTTGTTGTCACTGGGGTGGAGAGTTTTGGTGATTGGGCTAGGTATTTGGAGGGTTATTCCAAGATTGTGGTGGATATCCTCCATAGTTGGATGGATATGGGGGCTACCATTGGTTTCCTGATGCATAAGAATTGAAATATGGCCCAACAAAGGATAATGGATCTAGTGGCATACATTGTCTTGGAGCCCATGGCATCCTTTGTGCAATGTAATAGACTTGATCATCATCACCCTGGATTGGCTTGAATTCAGGTGGGATCTGTTTACTGTCAATGTTAGCTACCATTTTGCATATATAGTCCTTATTTTGTCTGCAATGAGGGCATTATTCTGCCAACATTGCCTCTGCCTCCTCTTGTTTCTTCTTTGCTCGAAGTGTATCCAATTGAGTAGCCAGATTGTTTATGATGTATTGCTTGAAGTCTGCCAACAAGTGAGTAATCTCCATCCTTGAAACTCCATTGGTAGATGACTTACCCATAGATGATTGGTAAGCTCTCCCTTTCTTTGAAGCTGCCCTAGAATAGTTCTGACATATCTTCTTGATATCATCCCAAGGGACTTGGGTGATATCTCCTTGTCTTATCAAGTCTAAGGCATCAGTGCAACTGTCATTAATTCCTCTTAGGAAGAGCAACTTTTTGATTCTTCATTAAGTGTTTGGTGTGGAGATTTCTGTAAGAAAAATAGAAACCTTGAAATGTAATCCTCCAGAATCTCATCTTCCTTCTGCTACATCCTAAAGATGTCATCTCCTCTGCAGTCATTGCCCCTACAATATTCCTTGTACTTCTCAAGGAACTTTGTCTTCATGTCATCCCAACTTTCCATAGCATTTTTGCTTAGGCTCATAAAATATCTTAATGCAACCTCTTTCAAGGTGGTGGGGAACAACTTAAGCCTATGAGCATCAGTGGTATAGTCATAGCTTCTACAGAGGATATCAAACTTGAAAAACAAAGTATCAGGGTCTTATGTGACAAGTCCATAAAACTTAGGAAGGATTGAAGTAGGGATATTTTTAAGGTTGTCAACTTCATTCTGATGAGAAATGAGGAAGGGAAAAGCTAGTTGATTAGGTCTATTTCCATTTTCATCACCCATGCCTGCCTGATGGAGTTCCAAAGCAAAGGGGTTCTCAATCTGATTTTGGTCTTTAGAGGAAGTGTCAGAACTGGTTAGATTGGGAAATGTATCAACAAAAGGGCGTGATTCTTATTCTTATTTGTCTCTTGGTAGATTCTGATGCTCAACTAGTTGGAATGGATCAGGGTTATTAGGAAGAAATCTCCCATGAGCATCTCTCCTTCTTCCTCCATGCATACACTATCAACTCAATATCAGCCAACTCACACAAAGAATTGGAAAAAGAATAGTGGATCATTACTTTCCTAAATGAGGGGTATACTAAGAAAAAACTTGCAGAAATACTACAATAGGAAAGAAACTATCAATGACTCCAAAGAAATCCCTAGTTTGACACCATCCCCAACAACAATGCCAAATTTTTTGGCCTCCTACAATGATTTAACAACTAAGCCCTTAAAGCCGTGATTCAGAGATTGGAAATCTAAATTGAATAGCTATCTCAATCATCATGATGCTACATTTAACTTGTCAACCTAGGGATGTAGACTTGAAATGGGTCAGCACAATATGTGCACTAGGAATCCATAGTAGCCATATTCATTCTACAACTAAGAAAGACATAATGTTGAAAGTAAATTTCTTAGAAATAAGTGACATAAGTGATGAACATCAAGCAACAACTGTACTAAGCTAAAATGCATGATAGAAAGGAAAATCTAAGAAAACAAACAAGAAACTACTCTGTCTGTAAGAACAATCATAGAATGAAATAGTGGCTATAGGAATAGATAGTTGCCAAATTCATAACTATTTGCACAAAAAAGGAACAACTAAGCTAAAGGATGGAATGCTCACCAAGTGGGCCCCCTTGGATGAGTATACCTTAAGAAAAATGTAAACTCAGATTCAACGAGCTTATAACTCAATTTTATTCATTGGAAAGCATGAGTGCAATAGAGCAACATAACTATATTACTAAAAAACTAAGAATGTGAGTATAACATCAGATTAATCAACCTTCTGAGAAGGAGCATTCAAGTCTTATTTATAGGAGGAAAAACTACTAACTAACTACCTAGCAAGGCGGTCAACTCCAATAGATTAGTAGGATGCCACTTTAGGAAAAGCATAGAAAGTGGAAAGGAGGTTATGCATGCATGGAATCTGGTCAAGCCAGTTTGCCTTAACACAGATCTAGCATAATAATAGCTCCTATATTTTCTCAACAAACTATTATGACGATTTACAAGGTAGTTAAAATCTTCAATTTGAACTAGGAATCTCCCTCCATTGAGAGTCTTCCCTCTATTGACCTTTGAATGATCACCTTGTTGATCTTTATGGAAAATGACTAGCTAGTAGAATCTTCCTCAATTTTGTAGGCTCTAATTATATCTGCATGACAACATTAGTACACACAACAATTGCATATCTATAACTATCTTAAAGTAACATTCATTAATCCACATGTAAAATTATCATAGATAGTTCATATAGCATGTCAATGCCATTTAAAGGTTACAAAAAAAAGCTTATGCCCAATGTCTATAGTTTTGAGGAAATAACATGGAAATGTCAACATCCAAATATCAAAGTTTAAGACAACTACAACAAATGGATAATAAACTCTATCAAAATTGAGCCATAAACTGGACTCATTAGATCCTACATTGAACATGGTTCAAGAACAAGAGTCCTCTTTATCACTCCCCAAGGAGATTGCATCCATAAAGCATATCTGCTAGCATTTCCATGTACCAACAATATTGTTGATTATGAAGCATTGATAATAGGAATCAAAATGGTAATTCAGTGGCACAACAAAGAACTACATGTATATGGATATTCACAATTGGTTATCAAAAAATTCAATGATGAGTACCAAATACAAGATGAAAAGTTGCTACCATACAAGAGAATGGTTGAAAATTTCAAACAATAATTCTCTAACATTTCTTTTGAGTAGATAACATAGCTAAAAAATAAAGCTACCAATATTATGGCTACTATTGGATCTCTTTTAGATATACCTCACAACAACTAGCTATGCAAATTTTTATTGGAACAACTTTTGGTTGTTGATTTCAATGTCCCAAATTCAAAACTCATGTGAAAAATTGTTGGTCATGATTCCCCATGGTATCAAGAAATTTATGCTTACCTCCACAATAATTCCTTCCACTTAACCTAACCAATAACCAAAATAAAAACTTAATCCATTGTTCATCTCACTTCTTATCCTTGGTGATACATTATATCGAAGAAGTCTTGATAGTACCCTCCTTAGGTGTTTAAACTCAAAATAAGATAAAAATACCTTACATAAGGTTCATGAAGGTGTCTGTGGGTCACATTCTAGTGGTCCTACCCTTGCTAAGAAGTTTTTGAGAATAGTATACTACTGGATGACTATGGATCAAGATACACAATAGTTCACTAAGAAATTCCTTCAATGTTAGCAACATGGACATCTGATTCATGCACCAACCCAAGAGTTGCAACCAATTACTAATCCTTGGCCCTTTTCATAGTGAGGACTTGAACTCATAGGAAAAATCCATCCCACCTCGTATAATGATCATGAAATAATTATCACCACCACTAAGTTTTTTACGAAGTAGATCAAAGCCATTTCATTAACCTACATTGTTAACAAATAGATAGCTAAGTTTATCCTCAATTACATTATTTTTTGATATGAAGTTCCTCTTGTAATTATCATAGATAATAGTAAACCATTCAAAAATAAAGATGTTGTAGCCTTTGCAACTAATTCCATATCCAACATTGCTTTTCCACTCTATATTATCCATAAGGAAATAACCAAGCTGAGGATTTTAATAAAACAATATTGAAAATACTCAAGAAGATAGTCAATGAAGTTGGTCATGATTGACATATTCAACTTAGCTTCTCCTTATGGGCCTACCCTAATAGCATCCAGACACCTACAAGTGCTACTCCATACTCACTAGTCTTTGACACTTAAGTCAATTTTCCTACCAAGGTCAAACTCCCTTCTCTAAGGGAATCCTTGTGACATCTCATTGATAATAAAGAGGATCAAGTATGTAGGCCACATGAGCTATAGTTTCTAGATGAAAGGTGTCTCACTACACTAAATAATTTATATTCCTACCAAAATCACCTTCTTTGTAACTACAATAAGATGATCAAGAATCAAAATTTGAATTAGGTGATCTAGTCTTAAAGAAAATCAAAAGAACTAGCAAAAACAAGACAAGGATAAATTTGATCCTAACTAGTTAGGACCTTTTTTCATCAGAATGAGATATGGATCAAGAGAATACCAACTTGAAACACCTAAAGGTGAGCTTCTATAAGATCCCATCAATAATAGTCACCTCAAGAATTTTTATGTATGATCCTCAAGGTATCCCAATTGAAAAATACAAAAAAATAGCAAAAGGACAAATAAAAAATAATTCATCATATGGTAAAAACCACTTTGGTGGAACCTTGGATAAGTACCATAGTGAAAAATTGTTTATAGGTGTCATGTGTACCAACCACCCCCCCAAAAAAATAAAAATAAAAGAGAAATAAAATCGTTCTATGGTGAAAACCACCTCGGTGATGCCTTGGATAAGTACCATGGTGAAAACATGTTTACAGATGCCACGAGCAATAAAAACCATCTATCATCTATCAATTTCTTATCTATTCCATCCTTATCCATCCATCCATAATAAAACTAAGCATTCCATCTACCATATTTCACCCATGTTTCCTATCATGGCTTGATAATTACCATTATCCATCCTACCCATATCCATAATAAAATTTATCCACTGATCCCATAAGAAACTATCCTACACTTAACTGGGGGAATTTTCCTTGTCCTAAGTCATTGGATTGGATCCTTGTCATTTCCTAAAACCAAAAAATCTAAAAAAATCAAATATTCCAATTTTTTTTAAAAATAACATATTTCAAAAATCTATAAAAATTGCATATTCCAAAAATCCAAAAAATCACATATTCCAAAAATCCAAAAAAATTAAATTCCAAAAATCCAAAAAATTTCACATATTCCAAAAATCCTAAAAATATCACATAAACCAATAAATCCATCTATTACAATCCATAATAAAATGACCATACACAACAACTCACTCCATCTCATCCATAAGAAACATTTTCCATCTATACTTGACACTCAAGCAAAATAAATCTATGCATCACAAAAAACATTGATCTTTCATGACAATTACAAACAAGGGCCACTATTGAATTGTCTTGCTACCTACATACCTTTTGCCTAGTCATTTGATCTATCATCCCAATCTATACCTCAATGGATATATCCTTGCTATAACAAGCATAAATCAGATAACAAGTGTACCCTTGGAAAGAGATATGATGGTTATTGAATTATTTTATCATTTGATCTTTTTATTTTTGATTGATATTTTTGTATACTTCCAACACTTACTCAACACCACCTTGATCTTTCAATATCTTAGTGTGTTTAGAGAAGCATAAAATGGGACATGGTTATTATTTTTCTATGTTTTTTTTTGTGGGAAGTTCTTGTAATATGAGCAAGGAAAATACTTACCTTGTGTGTGTTGAGGTAGCTTCTTACATAAACAAACATCATTTTCATATTAGGTCATTCATACCTTTTGTGCACTGTGATTATCATGCTCTAATTCTTACTCTATCACATAGATCCAACAAGGTTTTCGTATGTCTAATATGAATAAGGACAATCCTTTTTTTTACAGAGTCAAAGTCCATGCAAGGGATACAATGTCACCTTGGTTCCTCATACCTTGGTGCATAGTATCTATTTTCTATATCAAAATAAGGATTAAAATTTACATTTTTAATCATAACCAAATAAAATCACTTTTTCATCTCATTATCACTTTTCTATCCCATACTTACTATCCACCCATTACCTAATTATAGCTTTCACTATTTGATATTGATCAACAAAATTTAAAATCTATACTTCATTATCTTATATTCTACCTCACTTCTTCTATCACACTAACTCATCCCCATCCCATTCTAAGGACCATTCCATATATGTATCATGACACAAAAAACCCCTACAAATATCCCATTGCATTCACACATACCTTATATACACAATTATTAGTATAGGTCATAACATCATATCCATCATATTAATTGTATACATAATCATGAGCATAGATCATCATAGAATATAATCACATAATATATACATCACATAGGTCATCATAGCATCATTTGATAAAAAAAAATAGCATAATCATCACATAGGTCATCATAACACCATTATATTATAAATCACATAATATCCATTAATAAATGATAACATCATAAGAATCCTATATAACCATCATATACATACATCATCATATACACTACAACATCATAAAATAATCATCACATAAAAATTACATGCATAATCATCCACACCAAATATAATATCATAAAATACCATCATATAAGCATTACATACATATAACATCATTATGCACATCAAAAGATCGTTGCACCAAAATATTATCTCATATATATCAAAATCGTGTCATGATAAATCCAAAAATAAATGTATATACATGTGATAAAAGAGCCATAAATATACAATATACAAGAGCCCACAAGAAAAATAAATGTCTACATCATATGGTACAAATATACAATATTCCCCTCTAGGCGAAATTCCCACCCTCTGAGTGATTAGGTTATGGTACATGAGGAGGATAACCAGTTGGTGATTGTTCTATTGGGCTTATGCTATTGGTATTTGTACAACTGGTGGTGGCCTTGATGGTGGCCCCATGATTGATATACCATCTTATCTCATCAATCGAGAACCCCTTAACCAAATTTGAGTAGAGAAATTGGGAGCTCGATGGTTTGTAGATACCTCTCTCTCATATAGAGTCTTGTAGTAGGTCACCTCCTAGGTAATCCATCAAATCTTCGATATCACATGTACCATCAACATCCTTGTTGAAGCCTCAGCCTACTGCCGCTTCCCAATCTCCACATCCCTCTTGATATTCCTTTGAGTAAGTAACAATAGTAGATTGTCTTGCTCAACTTGAAACTCATCTCTCTTTTTTCTAGCCTAATCTCGCTCAAGAAAGGAAATTGCTAAATGTAATTATAGACTGTCCCCATCTCCTCCACCATCCCCTCCACTTATCTCTACCTGTCCACCCCATCCCCTGTATCCATCAATTGAGACATCCTCCCACCAACCATCATCACCATCACCATCACCTCCTCTATCCCCACCCCTATGACCACCTCCTTCATCTCCACCCTCTCTCTGTCCACCACCACCACCCTCACCTCCACCTCTACCCCCATATCCACCTCCACCCCCATCTCTACCCCCTATTTTATATCCTCACCCCTTTGCTGCTACCTCCTCTCTCCAACTCCCTCCTCACTTCATCTCCCACACCTCATCCCACCACCTCTTGGCCTAGTCAATCTCATTGGCCTTTGTGTAGCCCACTATGTATCATACTCTAGGTTAGTCCTCACATCTACAACCCCGAGTAATAGTACCCATTGTTGTGGCACCAAAGCCTCAATCTCTGCTAATTCCATAACAAGGTCTATCAAAGGACCCAAATCTACAATCTCTCGATGTATAGGTGCAAAAACAACCTCATGTGTAAGTAAAGTCTAAGCTAACATAAATTGATGTCCCACTTGCTCTTTCATGTGCCTCTCAATAATATGAATAGTATGACCAATGAGATAGTAAGTCTATTTTTAAAATGGAAAATGCTTTGCATCATCCACCCATACATCAGATTATCCATAAGGTTACTAGATAACATCATCAACCTCATCAAAAATATGTCTCTAGTAATCCAAGTCACCTAGTTGTTGATGTGTCAAAAATACACCATATAAATATATATGGTTTCCCTATCCCTCTCGTCCTTGGTGTAACTACCCAAGTAACAACTTTGTTCTCCCACACCCAAAAATATAGCAAGGTAACACCACACAAAAATCCAACACCATACCTATATAGCACCTAATGCATGTCATGATACAAATGAGCCAAAACACATGGCCCCCATGCATATCTCAATCCATCACTAACCACCCTCTCCAAAACATGACCCCATCCAATAAAAAACTTTATGGATCTTTGATTTGGAATTAAGACCCCACCAACCACTCCTATAAATACAACTAGAAGCCGATCAAATCTCTACATAGCCCTCTAAAGATCCATCTCCCTATCCTCCACACCTAAGTCATATGTTAAAAATAATCTCTCAAGAGCCTCCTCATTGCTATTTATGTCATATAGATAACTTGCTCTCCATGAATGAGAATCCTTATAATCCTCTAAACATCCTAAAGAGTAATAGTCATCTATCCAATTGACAATACAAAGCACTGTGTTCATTGTGCCATCTCTCAACCAAAGCAATCATCATCGCTCTATGAGCCCCAATCTCAAGCATGTACATGATATTCCTGTATCAATGGGTTATTTTTCAAGTAAGTTAGCAGATTATATTAATAAACAAAACCCAAAGAAACTATGAAATACATTGAAAGCTTAAAACATAAATGATTATACCAGATATTCGTTGCTTCCATGATTCACCTCCATAGCACCTTCTAACTTGTAACGTATGATTGTTGCCCTCAGATTTGTGTGTGTGAGAAAATGATTGTGACCAAGCCCTTTGCAAGTGTTGAAGGATTTGATGACTAAATGCCTATGACAAATGACTATGCTTCTGACAAAATAATCAAATTAAATAAGCTAAATGCAAAGTAAAATATAAGCATAAATGTCTATATTAATGAAGTGGTCCTGAGAATGTGAGCAAAATGACATTTTATAGAAAATGAAATTTTGGATGGATGGACGAGATTGAAAGTTGACAAAGCCTAAAATCAGTGGATGAGATTTCATGTGACAATCCCTAATCAGGGCCAGGACCAAATTATTAAATGAGAGGTCAAGATGTCATTTGAGAAAATCAAATCGGCGGTCAAGAATAAATGCGATAATTAGTCAAAAAGATAAAGATTTTTGAAAATCAAGAAGATAAAGATTGCTTGATTTGTAAGATTTGAAAAATCAAGAGGATAAAGGTTGAACTAAAAAGCAGATTTGGAAAATCAAGAATTTG
This sequence comes from Sequoia sempervirens, assembly GCA_007258455.2. Classification (NCBI taxonomy): domain Eukaryota; kingdom Viridiplantae; phylum Streptophyta; class Pinopsida; order Cupressales; family Cupressaceae; genus Sequoia; species Sequoia sempervirens. Next base: position 16,517 of record VDFB02109815.1, read on the forward strand.
CTCAATTACTTGATTTTTGGAAGAAGATTACCATTTTGAATTAAATTAATTCAAAATATGGATTTTGTGTAACAATAAATAATCGATTTTCAGATTATTTACCAAAATGAAGCGACAGTTAATAAAATGAAATCATTTTAAATAATTTCATTTATTTAAAATGAGAGAAATGTTCAATTAGGTAATTAAATAATTAAACATAATTATTTAATTTAGAAGATTATGACTGATAATTAAATAAATTAATAAATTCATTTAATTATGAGAATTAGTGACATTAAATAAATAAATAAAATTCATTTATTTAATAATCAAGAAGACATAAATTAATAAAGGTAATTAAATAAATTAAGAAATTTATTTAATTGTGAGAAGATAATAGACCCTTAGTGACATATTGAATAAATAAATATAATTTATTTATTTAATAATCACGAAGAATACAAGAGACATGAATTAATTAAATAATAATGAATTATTTAATTAATAATGGAAAGTGGACCACATGCATAATTAAATGTCACAATTATGCTAGGACAAAAGTGGTAAAATAGAGCTTGCAGGCCTAGGTCATTTTTATGTGTCTACAATTCCATAAACCAACAACCCTGAGAACTTCACACTCTATCTTAGTTAGCTCAACTCACAAATACATAGTAATAGGATGCCACTCTTGCAACATGTTAGAACCTAGGTCCTCCTGTAGCAAAAAACACATCATCAATTTCCAAAAAACACTAAGAATAACTTGATTAAACACAAAAGCCCCATTCTATTGACCAATTGCACAAGTACATCACTTGCACCATTCTACTAACCAATTGTACAATTACATCAATTGCACATTCTACTAATAACTTGTGTAATTGTGCAACATTTACACCAATATACCTAGCAATAGTGTCAACCTAAACACATGCACCAATATACTCAACATATGCACTAATTAACCTAGCAAATGTGCCAATTTATCAATTATTTTAAATCCATAAACAAATTTGACCTTCTACATAAAAGCACCAACATACATGACAAATGTGCCATTGCACATCAATTGCGCAATTGTAGACCTCACATGTGTCATTTTTCCTTGATTGTGCATTTATTTTATCCTAAATCTACCCACATTTAATGCACCTAGACCTATCCCTAAGGAACCAAAAGTTAGATACATACCCTTGAGCCTGACCCGACATCCCACCTAAACTCTTGCACATGCTTCACATGATGACTCACGATCAGAATCATCACCATCTCACTAACAACATTGCACTTTGGAGACTTTGAACTTCTTAACTTGAGAGAGTGCTAATGAGAAAAAATGACCCCCTTGGACCTATAAATAACCACCAAAACCCTAATTCTTCACACTATCCCTACCCACTCATTTTCTTCACCCATCACCCTTCATGCCAATTTTTATTCCTCCTAGCTTCATTTATTCATCCCTAATCAACTAAAACTACAATTTTTTCCTATTGTGAGCTTGACCTGATTTTATTTTGTTGATCTCTCGAGGGGGAAACCAACCTCCATCCATTGGTCACTAGGGCACATTGGGGCACATCATCGTAAGAAAATTTCACACTAGCAATATATCTTTGAAACAACGCAATGAACACATTGTCTCAAAGAAGGGAAAAATGTAGAAACTTAAAAATGATTAACACATTTTGTCTATTTCATCATTTCTCATAAATTTATCCATCAATATTAATTAAGCTAACACATCACCCTCATTAATTAAGTAATTTTTTATTTAATTAGTTCATTATTTTTCATTACCCAATTTTAATTAAATAATTTTTAATTATTTAATTAATTCTTCAATTTTCCTTATCCACTTTAATTAAATAATTTAAAATAATTTAATTAATTCTTAAATTCCTCTCATCCACTTTAATTAAATAATTTTTGAATTATTTAATTAATTTCATAAAGTCTTTCATCCGCATTAATTAAATAATTTTTTTAATTATTTAAATAATTCATATCATCTTCTCATCCACTATAAATAAATAATTTTAATTATTTAATTATCTAACATTTCTTCTAAAATTAAATAAATAAATAAATTTAATTTGTTTTTCCTATCTTTAATTCTTATATAAATAAATAAATAAATATTTTAGTTATTTCCTAAATATATATTCATCCCATGCACATGAATTAAATAAATTTATTTATTTAATTCTATTAATATACTTTTATCTCCTAATTTAGTGAGCCAACTAAAAAAATAACATCAGTTTACTCACACTCACTTTCACTTCATTCTTCCATGCAACTAGTTAACTCACCAATCAATCCCTTCATAAGGACACATGTCACTTGCACATTCATCATGATCTATTAATCAATCTCATCCATCGATCTTTCAAATTGTTCTCTATCATTGATCTATATCAGGTGAAAGCTATAAATCCACCATCATTCAATCCTTCAAATCCATCCACAATCTTGAGAGAAATCACAATATTTTGAGAACAAATCTAGCCATCATATTATCCATTTTGCTATCAAGGTTATGCTTATGTTGAAGAGAAATCAACACATCAATACTTTTGAAGCATTATTATAAGAACAATGGAGTAAGATGAGGCTATTTTTGGAGGTGATATAGCTTACTATTTCATTTGATTTCATTATTCGTTCTCACGCTCTATTGAAGTTGAATATTGAATGTTGAATAGGTACTTTCTTTGCATTGTTCTTATTTCTCAATTTCAACATTTAATATTTTCATAGGATTCAAGGTAGGAAATATCCTTTTGTAATAGTTGTAGCATAAACATGTTAATTAATGGAATTCCTAATCATGCATGGGTTGGTAGGAATGAACAATGCAAAAAATATGGGAACTTCATAGTTCGAAGGTCAAGGATCAAAATTTTAATGCTCACCACTTGCTAGGGTTTAGAGTTTGGGAAAGATAATTGATGTGATGGTAAATAATAATATTTTCAAAGGAATAATAAAATGGTGGGGTTTGAGAACAAGGTGTAATGCCTCTTCGCACAAACCCTAAAGGAACAACTAAAAATGCAACAATTTTTTTTTTAAAACATAAAGAATGCACTTTAAGTATACCAACATAACCAATGTTTCAAGTTGCACATCAAAGTACCTTGGGGTACACGAGGTGACATTACCTAAACTATCCCATAACAAAGATTATTAATAGATTAAACATTAAATATCCAATTACGTAAATCTATTCATTCACATATCATCGTCTAAAAACATCCATTAACGATAACCAAATGAATATGAATAACCCATACAAAACCATACATGTAAATGAAAAATAAATTAATCATGAAGATATTAAGTATATATTTCCACAGATACAACATAACATCAACAATATTTACAAATGGTAGTTCAAGAATGATTACATGGTATGATAATACATTACATCAATCTGATAGCACATCTCAATGAACACATATAAAAAATTACATCAAAGTCTTCCCAACACACGTGGGAATGATACATCAATAAATAAAATACATCTAGAGTACAGATATACATCTGGTAACATATGAATCTTGGATCAACTGCGACAACAAAACTCTACACTGAATGGTACAACTGCATCCAAGGGGACCCAATGGGGTGCGTAGCACGTTCCACCCAACCACCCCTATGCTAGGAGTAAACAAGGAAGGATCCCCAGCCAAGTAAATCCAAATAGTAAACACAAGACTAAACTCCAGACAAAGATAACATAATATCAAAAGACCACTCACAAAACTATACATCGATAAATCACCAAAAACACAACAATAGGCCACTTCCAGAGGATTTCAATAAAAAAACTCAAAGGAATGCTAGAGGAGAGTGTCATCGCATGGCCTTACATGGATTATCCAGACAACCTATCACAAGGTGCCGCCTCCATCTATGGTTATCCTGATAGCCTATCTCAAGGCGCCGCTCCATAGAGTTACTCATGCACAATCGTTAACCTCTCGTGAAGATGAGACAACGATCTTTTCAACCACGGCCTTCTCAGCCCACCTTTAGCCTATGATAACACTAATAGGTGGATGAGGCATCCATAATTATCTTATTAATGTTTAACTACCCACCCCCTAATCAATTACTTAGGTTATCACTTATTACTCTAACTCTAATGTGGGTTACCTTGATAGCCCCTTTGTGCGCTGACCCCCACTTAGAGCCACTCTCTCTAGACACCCAAAACATAAAAATCCAACACCAAGGAATTGTACCACAAGAACACCGAACCAACAAATGGAACATTTGCGAGGCAAAACCATCTCGCAAAAATCACATGAAACAACAACTATAACCGGTACAACCCAGTGTAAATTCAAATCACAACTATAGCCAAAACAAAGGGCCAAATATCAATTTACAAGGTCAAATATAAACATCAATTTCCCACCTTTGGAAGTTCCTAACCAACAAATTAAGCTCCTAAAGAAGGATAACTAACTTAGGGTTTTCCCACAAGACACAAATCCAATAAAGAGAAAACCACAATTGATTCAACGAATAATCTTGAGAGTAAAACAACACCTTACATTTCAATACCCAATAATTTCACCAAATAAATAAATTAACTACTTGAGAATATTCAATTTAATTCAAAGCACACAATTTATTTCTAATTTTCACAATTACATCATAACATTGCAACTTTTAAAATTATATAATAAATTCACAATCACAGTATATATAAAACCATCTCTCTCTCTATATATACACATGCATACATATATACACATTTTTTTAATGCGTATATACATATATACATATATACATATATATATATATTAAATACATATATATATTAAAATCATATATTTAAATCACATAGTAAAAATTTCCCATATGTTACTGTTATCAATAGTTTTGCACCTTGCTGAATGCAATATTCAACAAACTACTGAAACATGGAAACCTCTTCCAGATGTGGGTGATCTTACGCGAAAGAGGAATCTCCAGAGTGAGCTGGTTCTCCGAATGATGAATTCTATTCTAAGACAACTTCTGAGGAAAGGGATGAAGAATAACTGAACATAAAAACCTATTTCTAAAAGATGATTCACCAAACTTAAGAATTCAGACCTAGCCACTCATAACTTCTCTATTGCAGTAATTCTCACAATCTCATTGGCACATATCCCATCAATGATTTGCATGAAGATCTGGAAACAAAATACAACATGCAACCTGAAACATGTAATTCTGAAACACCACCTATAACAACAAGACATAAAAGGATTTCAATTTGAAAACACAAGTACATTAGATTGCTATTACAAAATTTGAGACAGAAAATAAGGAGAAATTTGTTGCTCTATTAAAACTGGAAGAGTGTCAATCTGTCCAAAGTGAGTATCAAAAGGTTTACAAGCTCCCCGAAATGAGTAAGGGCAAGAAACTGATCTCAACTACTGAGAATGGAGAGTTGAAAGACTAAATCTATCAAAACTCTCAAGGAAACCCTAATCTGAGCTCAGAAAAAGCTCAAGGAAAAAAGGCCTCAAACAAACTCAAAAACTGCTTTAAAGCAGAAAAAAGCACAAAGCTTTTATGATTACACTGTCAAGCCTCTAAAAATAGGCAAATCCTGCTTTAAAAGTTCAAAAAACACCTTATCTCTCCAAGATAAGTCTGGAATCCGACCAAGAAGAAAAATTAGTCAAAGATCTGCTAAAAATAGCAAGAAAACATAAAGCAAATTTATAACATATCGCTTTTATGCTTCTGCTTTACAAGATGCAGATTTTTTCAATTTTGTCTATTTTTGCAACTCAAAGATTGGAAATCTTTTGCAAAAATAAAATTGCTTATTTCTCCAAGATATCATTCTAATTTTCTCAAAAAATCAAAAAAACATATTACATAATCTTCCTTTTAACTCCATCATTGATTTCTCCAAAATCAATCAAAAATAAAACCCTAAAACGATCATTAACCCTAAATGACAAGATACATTATTGATTTACCTCAAATCAATTAAAAAAACAAGAAACCTAGGGTAAGGCATTCTTCAACCCTTATCCTCCTAAGGCACAAAAAATAAGCCTTAAAGACTTGATATCAACCTAGGCATATAGATTTCGACCTCCCTCCAATATTAAACTTAGACTTTGAAAGAAAACACAATACAAAGTCACCCTAATCTGAAATAACCCACATGCTTATTGACCAACATGAATATCCTAAACAATTATAGTGTTGGGTAGAATTAGGGTATGAGTAAAAGAAGTCAAACCCTAATTATTTCATTATGCACTCACTACTTTGGAAAAATAGAACTCTGCCTGAGGGAGCACGCCGCCAAGCATGGATAGGGTTTCAACTGGAAACTTCTATTCGAGCCTTCAATCGAGCTTCTTCTTTCTGATTTTGTTCACACTCAGCTTGAACAACTTGCAGTAAGTGTTATTGATTGTTTTTCTCCTCATCCCCTAAGCTTCAGAAGAAAGTGAAGGCCTCACGGGCCACGACCATGGAATGATATCTGATGCCTTTTGTCTCCTGTGTTTATTCTCTGTGTTCATCGTCCTTTAAAGCTTGAGCACCAGTTTGAAAGCTCGACTCTGGGCCATTGGAAATTCCATGTAGTTCCTTTTGAATGCAGCTATATGCACTCTCCATAATCTCGAACTGGTAAGCCACCTCTAGCTACTTCATTCTTAGAGACTAAAAGACTCCTTACTTGTGAATTTCTGGCCATGTTTAGGCTGCGCCAAATGTATGTTATAGAGAATGTTATTTGAAGCTTTGGGCTCGACCCACAACAATAAATTTTCCCTCATTGCATATTTGATAATGAATCCCTTCGTGGGTATTGAGAAAAATGAATGAAAGCTGCATTTCCTTTTACTTTGAGGCTCGAACCAGCTGTGTAATTTGCATATTCTGTAGTTGGACTACCTTTGAATGTAAAACCCAAAATGGGTATCACATGTTATTACATTTTCCTGCACCTTGAATGCAAACCCTCATGTGGGTATTATAGATAATTGAGAATGGTTCTATTTCAAACTCCTAGCTTATGAGCTAGACCTAAATAGTGATGCTTTGCTTGCTATCCTGAAGCTGCTCATTGATAGCTGTATAAAAAACCGAGCTTTATTTATAATCGTTTCCTTTTGGAAAAAAAGTCTGATTGTATGATATTCAGAAAATACATTCTTTGGTTTGCTGATAAAACTTCAAATGGGTAAATAAGATTCCAGAAATGTGTCCTCACTTTGTGTCACTTACTGCCTTTCACACTGTCTCATTTTGGATTCTTTAACCTTACCAAACAGCAACATTGCCTTATGCTTTTGGACTCATGTGAAACCTTAAGTTGAAGCACAACACCATGGCCTAAAAGCCACCTGATTTCTCCTTAGTGCAAAAATTAACAAATTCTGAGATACCTTTGCTATGCCCTCTTTAGGTCTTCATCATTCTGGAATGAAGTTGTTTACTTTGCATTCACTGATGCTGCATTTAATATACCTTCAGAAAAATAAAAGAACATGATGGGAATAACAAGAATCTGTATGCTTGTCTATATTCAGTCTATGACTTGACTTGTATGATCAGTGGTTTTTGCTTTTGTTGGTATTTCTGTGCCTGTTGATTTTCTCCATTCAAGTGATTGACAATGAGAAGAGAACTAAGCATTGTCTGAGAACTCCCGTATGACAAAACACCTAACTTGCTGTTTAGAAAACACACCCAACTGGATAAATTGAAAAATGCTGAAAGTCTGATTCTGATGGTATCTTCACTATTCTGACTTTGAACTAGATCTTGTGCTGGGCATATAATGCTCTTCTGATGGTATTTATATCTTGTTTGCTTCCCTATCTATACCTTAAATTTCATTGATACTGAAATCTTCCTTACACACAAAAACTCCTTTTAAAATTAACTTTTTAGATTACCTACTCAATGTATAATCTGTTCATTCTTTAAACAATTCCAACATCTGTCGGCTGTGAAAACAAGGAACTCTTAAGGTATACTATCTCCATGTTTGTTCACTGTACGCACAGTAGTGCTCCTCTAACTTTCCTTATCCTTAACACAACAACCCTTTGCCTTCTGCTCTTGGATTTTATGTAGAGGCTTTAAATCAAAACATTATAGCATCATGACCGCATGCTACTTAATTTTTCCCTTACCATTATGGAATGAACACTTCCTACCTCAAAACCCCTAATGCTGTATTTGTCTTTACCAGCCAACTAGGACTGCTGACTTATTTAACACTTGCATGCACTGTCAGTGGCCCATAGCTCCCTACGCATATGCTGCCTTTAAGAGATTATCATTCATTGCACAATTACCTTCTTGAATGAAAATATGAAACAATGTTATTTGCTCTACCTCATTGAACGATGCTTTTCGTAATCAGGCATTATGTATGCCTGTTCACTCTCAGAAATGGGAAACAGCTGTAGCATAACATGAAACATAGCATAACATGAAACAAGACACATTGTTTTCTCATAGCAGAAAAAAATGACCATACAACAATATTGTGATGAATGTACTTAGTTGAATCAAAGAGCCAATCTAAACTAACGGTCCATCTGTAGCTTTCAAAGAACACCTTCTGCTTGTTATGAGTGGACGGTTAGTTTGATGGCTTAAAAAGATGAACTCTGTTTTACCTTTTCAGTTGTATATTTACTTTCTCGATGAACATGATGATGCAATCTCTTATCAGCCTACTTGTAATGAGTAGGGAAACATACCGAGCTCTACCCTTGTGGGAGCCCATTTTCCTCCACATGCTTGGTCTTCGAATAATGTTTTAGCTTCATGACTTAACCTATACCTGCACAAGGAAGCAAATAATCGTTAGCATTAAAAATAGAACATGATATTGCTACTTCTCCTTTGCTCACTTCTTCCATACTGCATTTGATTGATTGTTTCAATGTATTGCTAATAGTATACTGTACTATTGTAGGTGCATCATATGAGTTACATCATAGTCAGAGCCACTGATACCTCTCTTTTCTTCTTACAGGTCGACAAAACTCGAGATGACGAGGTGCACCATTCAACATCAAGCGTCGATAACCGGGCAATGATGACTATGCTGTTGCTTATGTGTTTTCATTTTGCATCTTCAGTAGTGCAATGTGCTGTTAGAAATACATTTTCACAGTCACAATTATATCCACGACTTGTGTGGATCTTTGATTTCAATTCTACTTTTCAGTTGAAAAGAAAATGCATTTATGCAATGTTGTAACACTATTCTGATTGTGAAATCAAATGAAGCCTTGTAAAAATTATGAGTTCTTTCTGAAATGAATAAAAGCATCTGAAATGCTATTTTGCACATGTACTCAATTCTGTCTTTCTTTTAAATCTGCAACTTCTGAATGGCACTCTGCAATTTCACCTCACTAAAATGCATAACTGAAACTCAATGCATAATGATAATGATGCAAAACCGCATTCAAATATGACACTGCAATTCCACTTTATGGCAAATAATAATCAGCCAACTCCTCCATTTGAGCTGAGGCAAAAAATATGTAACAGTTACACTGTAAATTTACACACACACATATATATATTAATATATATACATATATATTAATATATATACATATATGTATATATTTATACATATGTATATATATATACACATATATATACTATAGTGCCCACCCCGTTTCGGTCATCATTGATGTCAAGTAAGTAGTTGTTAGTAATGTCATGATGATGTGGTGATTTTATTATTTAATTTAATTTTAAGGTTATGAGGTAACACTAATAATATGTTTGGATTTGATTAATAAAATTAATTTAATTATAAGGTTACCTGTTTCATTTGGAATTAAATAAAGAATTAGATTCAATGATAAACGTCAATTTAATTATCGTTGGGAGTTAGTTATTTAAAATAATCAGATTAAATGAGGAAAGGTAATTATCACTTAATGATTAAATTCAATTAATAAATTTAAAAGTGATAAAATATTAAAGAGGATTAAATATTAAAATTGTACTTAAGTTTGAATAAATTACGGTAAAAATATTTATTCAATTATATTTTAATTAAAAGTTAATTATTTATGAAAATTTGTTTTAGTTAAAATTTAGAGTTAAGTGGAAGTAATTTAAAACAAAAGAAATTATTGGTTGAAATTAAATAAATAAATATATATAGTAATGATTAATTAAAGTGGGTAAATAAAAATTAGTTATTTTTGAAAATCTTTTACGGGGGAGAAAGAGGAGTCAGGGTGGTTAAAAAGGAGAATTTGGTATTTTCTTGGGGGGGGAGGCAAGAAAAATTTAGGGGGAGTTCTCTTTGTGAACCAATTGGAGAGCACCTTCTTATTCAAATGCCGTTATGCTGTTTGTTCGCGTTCTGCACTGACCAAGGGTTTGAAGATGCAGCAAAAGTTTTAGGCGTAATTGCTTATGTTTTGGCTGATCCATCCTTCAACCTCAATAAATTGTATGTCCTTTTATAACCATGTTCTTTCCGCTACAATTTTGATGCACTTTTTCAGATTCTTGGAAGAAATTATAGTCATTTGGTAATATGCAGTCACATTTTGGTTTCTTAGAAGTATATGGCTTGTAAATATATTAGGTATATGTTATGCAATTATTTGGATTGTTGTATGTTTATGTTTTATTTAGTGTAATCGATTTATCTTAGGGCATGTAATTGTTGAAGAAACCCTAGTTATTTGTAAACTAGTGCCACTGAGTAGAACAATTAATAAAATCAACGTAAATTTATGTTTACCGAAATTGATGTCAAAACAGAAGAAAATAAAATAAAATAAAATAAATTTAAATAAAATTTGAATAATAATGATAATAATTACCATCCATTGAGAGTCATAGTTAAGTTGTGATATAAAGAAAATAAAATTAATTTATCAAGATTAATCTAATTTTAACCTATAAAGATTTATTGTTTTAATAAATCTAATATTAATTCTCTTGATTTTGGCCGATAGAGGCAAGTTAATTAGTTCCTGATAGAGCAGGGCATTTCACGAGGGTTCCTCCCTTTGCTTCTTAAATAGCTTGAACATCCTCTACCTCTGCAACTCTCCACTCAATCAAAACTAATTATTCTCTCGATCACTCTAGTGTATTTCAGGCCGACACCCGCTATAATCCTTCGCATAATCTCTCAGATTGGTTGAATTTTGACCAATTATCACCTATGCTGATAAAAAAAAATGGGTAGACTCTGCAGGAAATTCTCATAAGTCTCGTATTTGCACCTCACCTTTCTTTCGCCCTTAGTCTTGCGGATAACATTTGTGATTTAATAATAATGCAAGTAGATGGCGATATTACCAAATTCCAAAAATTCACTTCTCATATAAATGGCCTCTCACATTGTTGCAACCATAACCATCTCAAACTTGGAGGAAGCTTGGTTCGTGTGTCTTCTCTGATGCCGTCAATGAACAGATTGTTCAATCGAAGAAATTGAGGACCAATGAGCAGATTATTTAATTCTCTTGGTCTGCGCAATGTTTCAAGCCTTTGCCAATTACCTCCGTTCAGTCGAAGCTAAGAGAAATTGATGTTATTGGATACAGTGCTTAGATGAGCTCCTTCACACAGTCTGGTAATCTAAATTTATAAATCTCCCTGAAACCATAGGCAAAACCATCGCAGCGGCTACGTCAGACTTGCAAAAGTGTAGTAAATTAAATAGTCACTCTGAAACCCTTGGCAGCCTGTCACTATCACAGCAATTAGAGTTGAATCATTGTACAGAATTAAATAGCCTCTCTGATTTCTTTGTCAACCTGTCTGAGTTATGGCATTTGAATTCCCAACTGCATATATGAGTGACTTTTTATTTATTTTGAATTTATACCTTTTTGATTATTATTCTTTTATATGCGTATGGTTATATAAATAAGTATAGATACATAATTAGGTTAAAAGATTTGAGTGAAGGTAGTCTTTTATATTTAGAATTTATGAGGATATTTCGATATATAAGTAGATTTGTATGATGAGTATTATTCAAAAGAAAATGGTTCGTATTTATATAATATGTTTATAAAACATGAATAATTTCTTTAATTGTTTTGTTTATGATTTTATCGTGGTGTAAAAGTAAAATATGAATCGAGTGTTAGAATGTTGGGTAAGATAGTGAGTTAAGTAAAAGTGTAATTTTATTTTATGGTAAGTGAAGTAATAAAAGGTGATAAAGAATTTTAGTTAGATAGTTGATTTGTAAATGAAGTATTGACTTCGCTTTAGAAAATAAAAGAATTGGGTAAATAATTAAAGTGAAAATGGTTATTTCGCTAGGTTGTTTAGTAAAATATTATTTAACAAAGGATTTTAACCGAATAAACATTATTGAAATAGGTATTTAATTTTGTTGTAGATAAATGAACTATGTATTTAGTTAAAGTAAATCGGTTTATATGGTTAATTAAGTTTTAGGGTTCACTAAAGAAGATAAGTGATTCTACATTTACATAGTTTCTTTTACTTAAAGGTTAATGCTAAAGTTATTTTTAAGTGAGGATAAATCCCAGGTTCATAGGTTAATTAATTTAAATGATACTGATTAAATGTTAAATGGTTTTAATTACCTTTTTGTTATCTAATGAGTCTGTGAATGATAATTATTTATCAAACTACTGTGTGAAATAATCCATTAGTGTCGTCACCTTAGTATTATAATAAAGTTGTAAATTATAGAATTGTCATCTTAGTATTACATTTTAAAGTTATAATTAGGATTCGTATTAAACAGTTGATGGAGTTGGTTATCTTATAGATGATATAGTTATTTTAAATATAATTATTTGTAGTAAATACTCTCTTAATTAAATTAAGTGGATATGTTAAAATAAGTGGTAAGAACGTTGAAATAATGCTTAAATTAAAGGAAGGTCTTTATGGTTATAATGTGTGAGTAAATGTGTTTTAAACAAGTGTTTTGATTACTGGTTTACGTGATATTTAATTGTTTTAAGTTGGTTGTTATTTATGGGATATTTATGGAGATGTCTCGATGGCCTGTTCATTGCAAGTGTTTTAAGATAGTGTTCTTCAAGGTTGATGTGTTTGATGGTTTCCTTGTATGGAATTATGTGTGTAAAATGGGAACCCGTATTATTGTTCATGATTGTTTTAATTTTGGAAGAGTATGCTTGAGAGTTAGTGTCTTGTGGTTTATAACATCAGATTATATCTTAATTCGTAATATTGTGATATCCTTAAATGTTGGAAATGATTGATCTTTAAAATAATGTTCTTATTAGATTGCTTCGAGTTACTTCTTATTGAATGAATGGTTATATTGTATTTGAATGTGTGGTTCATGGATTGTTTTGATAGACCCTTTCAATGTGACTTTTCCTGAGTTGATTTTTGAGTTGGAGATTTTCTCTCATTTTATTTATGTTGCTATTCGTTGGGAACCAGTATGTGTTCTTTTGTTCTTTACCTAAGTGGCAAATTGGTTAATGTTAACTTTGTCATGATTGATGGTTCTACTTGAGTTGTTAATGAGTCAAATTTGAAAAGTTCTTTGAAGTTATGGGTATTCCGAGAGGAGAAAATAGAGGTTTCCCTTGGATTTCCAATTTAGTTCGTATCGAAGTTGTTGGTGTTGTTGAGTGGAGTTGTTGATCTTATTTTGGTGGATTTGTTCATTATATTTACATTGGAAATAGTTCTTTGAGGTCTTGCAATTATTGCTGTCAGTTCTTTGATGGGGAAACCCTAGTGTAACTTTATGAGAATCTTCTAGAGGTTTATTTTACTATTGGCTAATGTTCCTCCTTTTATGTGCCCTTGTTGTGGTAAGTGTTTTGGTTTCATGTTTTTGAAAGGGTTGTACGAGAATCATGGAGATTTTGATTATGTATTTATGGCAAGATGGGTAATGCCTTGCATGCTGCTCTGTTGTGATATAATGTTCTTGTTATGTTGTTCAACCCTTGGATTTTGGTTTTATGTTTTGAGTGTCTAGAGAGAGAGAGTGGCTCTAAGTGGGTGGTCGGCGCACAAAGGGGCGCCAGGATAGCCCTCGTTAGAGTGAATTTAATAAGTGATAATTTAAATAATTAATTAGGGGGTGGGTAGAATCACATTAAAAAGATAATTGATGCCTCGTCCGTTTAGTGCTATCACAGCTAAAGGGGATTGAGAAGGCCGTGGTTGGCAAGATCGCTACCTGGTCTCATGACAGGTTAACGGTTCGCATGAGCAACCCTATGGAGCGGCGCTTGAGACAGTGTAGCCCGATAACCATAGATGGAGGCGCCCTAGCCGAAGTTGCCCGGATAATTCGCAAGACGGAGGGTGGCGCCTTGATAGTGGTAGCCTGGAGAATCCATGTTAAGCCATGCGATGACACTCTCCTCTAACACTCCTTATTATGATTGCTTCTTTGGAAATCCTCTGGAAGTGGTTCTTTGTCTTGAATTGATGAAACATAGTTGTTTTGAAGTGATTTATGGTTTTACCCTATTTTGTCTTGGGTGTACTTTGTGGTCTTGTATGATCTCATTGATATTTGACTTATGACCTTGTACCCTTATGGTCCTGTGATATGATGTTATTGGATTAGTTGACTGCAATTTGAAAATTGTATTATGTTTATTAATTCGGCTTGATTTGGAAGTGTTTTATGATCTTCCTTTGGTTACTTGTTTATTGGTCATTACTTTGATTTATGAGATGAGATTTATAACTTTGAGTTATTATGTTGACTCTTGGATGTGGTTGATTATGTCCTTGTAATTCTTTGAGTGTTATGATACCTTTGTATGTTGTTGAGTTTTGTGGTTCCATGTTTGGATGTTCTTGGTTGAGGTCTCTTTCTTGTTAGCTCCTAGCACGGGGGGTGGGTCTTCGGACTCACATGGTTGGGTGGAACGTGCTAAGCACCCCATTGGGTCCCCAGTCAAGGATCGAGAGGTGCGGATTGGTGTTGTTGCAGCGACTCCAGAGTTGTATTTGTCTTGGAGCCAGTTATGATACTTGTATTCATCTATTCATTTGTATCATGCTATCTGGTGATGGTTCCATTCATATTTGGAACACTCTTGTATCATTGTACTTCTTAAACATTGTACTGTAACATTAAACCTTGTGTGGATATTGGCCATGGTGATTGTTATTTCATGTCTTGTATTTATGTGCAGATGGCTTTTTATCAATGAATTTTCATATGTGTGTTATATTTGTTATTGTTTACTTTATATATTTGGATTCTATTCTTTATTGCTGTTGTATGGATCTAAGTTGCGTAATGACTCTTCGTGTACCCCAAGGGATGTATGTGTTAGTGAATTTACTTTAATGAATTCATGTTATGACTTAATGTGTATTACATGTATGTTATGTTTACTTTTTAAAAAAAAAAATTGTGCTGTAATTATTGTGTTATTGTCCTTTGGGGTTCGCACGGCGGGGCGTTACATATACATACATATATATATTATAAATCAAAATTGAAAAAAATCCGCATTAAAAGTAATTCAAATGAATTTAATATTAAAAGGTTTAAGTCACAAGAAAAAGAAAACCCATGGCTTGTAGGTACTGCGGTCCCCACTGTGGGGAGGCCGCAGCCCCCACAGGGCTGCGTACAACAACCATCGGCTGCTGTGCGTAGCCTGTGGTGGCTACGTACAACCGCCACAGGGGTCGGGGTTGGTATGGCTTCGGCTGACCACTCCCTTCCCAAAATATAAATTTTTAATTTTTTAATTTTTATATTAAATTCTTTTCCAAACAAAAAACGTAGGTACAACATGCTTATATTATATATATATATATATATATATATATATATATATATATATATATATATATATATATATATATATATATATATATATATATATTTAACACAAAACACGAATTTCAATAAGAATATATATATATTTAACAAGGACAAAATATGAAATATGTATATGTATATATATATATATATATTTTCCCAAATGATACAAAATAAATAAACAAATAGGATGAAAACTAGTCCAATTCATTTTTCTTCAATGAGAGAATAATTATGGGTATACAATTTTGAATACCCTAATAAATTGATTTTTTTATCAACTCACAAATTTCACAACTAAAATTTTTATTAACGAAATTATGAAGGTTTCCCTACTGTTTTCTACAGAAGATTCAAAGGTTTACAAACAAATTTTTCAATCACAAAACCCTCTTTCAAAAACAAAGAAATTGATTTTCAAATATGGCAGCTAAGATTCTTGTTTACAAAGCAATGAATCAAATGAAATAATAATTTAAAAGAACATGGAGTCCTTCGTTTGATGTTGAATCCAACAACATGACAACCCTTCTTCCTCTTTCGAAAACGAACTTCCTCTGCAATTCCTTCTCAAATTCCTTTCAGCTAACTTCTGAATCAATTTTCCTATTCTTTTCTTACAAAACAATTTTAACAGAGAAGCACAAAAAAACTATCTTTTCTTTTCCAGCCCAAAACCAAAAACCATTGTGTAAAACTCCCTCACAATAAAATAAATAAAAATAAATAAAGCTCTTTTTTTTTTCAAAAATCTAAAACATCCATTGGTTCTTTTTCTTGCTTTTAAAAGCTCACACTTATCTCACATATTTAATTAAAAATTCATTATTTTCACATGATATTATCCTCACAAGATATTCTCTTTTGATTTTCTAATTTTAATATCTTGAAAAAAAGATAATTTATAATCATCACCAACATTATTTATTTAAATTAATTACTTACACCTTTTAACTAATTAAATAACTTTAATTTACAACATTTAATTCCAAAATTAAAATTACTCACAATTAATCATATCCACAAAATATCATTAATTTATTCCATATAAAGTAAAAATAATTTAAATAACAACTAACCATAATTAAAATAAATAAACAACAACCAATATAGAGACAAGGACAAGGCCAAAACCATGACACAACAAGACTCACAATGAGGTGACAGAATTGGGATGGGGACACTTCCTTATCAACTCCCTTTTTCAACATCGTACCCATTGGGTTAATTTAATGCTCGCCCTATCCTGCCGAAGTAGGTGGAATTGAGACTTTATTCCTGCAATTCCTGCATACAAACAAATGTCAAGTAGCATGTAAATCTCCATTGCAAACACACCGTGAAATGAAATCATGGGGTAGCAAGGTGATCGCAATCGAGTGATGCTACTCTGTCCTTTCACCAAGACTCACTAACAAACATATCAAAAAACATAGCAACATAGAATCACAACATCGTCACATATATTATTAAAGAAAACCATAGCATAACCAAATAATATAACCACCACATAATGTATCATAAATCATCATAATAATGTCAAGTGAAGCAAACCAACCAAACTATGAATCCACACACAACCAAGTCGGTGAACTAATCACCATCACAAACCAAATATCAAACCAACACATAAGAGTATCAGAGTATCAACAACATGAGGGGTATTGCACAAGGTATACCAAAATGGGTAACTCTAACACTTTGAAAACTTGTACATGTACACTTAGGGATTAAACATAACTCCATACCTCAAATTTTTGGGGACCTTATCTATGTATATGGGGAATGAGAGAGTAATAGACATTGGTAAATTTGACCAAAGGATACATTAGAAATAGGAATTTTTTCTTTGGGCCATAAACATAATTTGATTGAAATAGGAGATTAAAAATGCACTCTTCCTAGATTTTTATTCCCTCTAAGGGTTTTTACAACTATACATGTGTGTTGTCTCTTATTTTCTTGGTGGTTTGATTCTATAAGAGTTGGATATGGAGATAGCCACCAAGATCTAGAAGCCAAATGGAAAACACAAAGAGAGAAGATCAATATGACAAGAATAATATGTATTCCTATCAAGCATTACAAATAGAATCTAAAGACAAATATATCTCCTCTGAAGACAAAGAAGCCTCCTACAAATATTGTTCAAAAGTATCCACACTCATGTCAAAATTGGAAGAATGATCATGTAGAGAATGAACAAGAGGTTCAAAGTGTTCCCTTACAAAAAACAAAGAAGGATCATTTCCATCAAAGAGAATATGTATGCAATCAATGGTGTCTCCAAAATCTGTAATATGAGACTCCACAAACAAGTCTAAAATACCTATCAAGAAGTCATCCCGAGTCACCATTTCTAGAAGGAAATGAATATCTTGCTGCATTGAATCACAAGATGAAAAATCTATAGAAACACAAGCATAATTAACTACAATAGTAGATGGAGGAGATGGAATGCATGGTTCAAGAACTAGATTACTTGTGAGAATACCCAAGTTCAAGTAACCAAAATTCTCCTCAAAATAATAGTCCACACTAGAAGTGTGATCATCATACAAATGATCAAAGTCATCATTAGGAACAAGGTATGAAAAGGCCTATAACTGAGATGCATGATCAACCATATCAATAGCAATGAAATATTTTCTCTCCAAGTATTTGATGATAACTAAATCATGAGTAAATTCCACAGTCCTCCCTACTCCACCATAAGTGATTTGATAGATAGAAAGGAGATTGTTTGTAAAATGAGGTACACACAATACATCATTGAAGGCGACATCCCAAATATCAATAGATCCCTCCCAATTACATTCACATAAGTATGATTTCCCAAAAAAATAGGTGGCATAACACAAGGCTCAAAAGAATGGAACATAGATTGCAAATATGCCATATGACGAGAAACTCTTGAATCTAGAAGCCATCTCCCTAATCCATGACCTTGAGAAGCACAAAGACCTTTTCCTTTGTTCTTACTTGTCCCAATAGTATGAATCTTTTCCTTATCAATTTCTGTATATTTAGAAGAAGCTGAACTAGACATTCTAGAAGATAAATTAATTTTGTTCTTCACAAGAAGATGTTTCAATTCATCAAGATCCTTCTTATAACAATAGTGTTCTTCATGTCCACCCTTATTGCAATATGCACAAGTAGGCTTCTCCTTCTTAGTTGATTCCCCCTTCGAGGAATTTTTTATGTTCTTTTGAGGAATTAGATGTGGTGTGTTCTTCTTAGGCTTGCTATTTTTCTTTTCTTTTCCACTTGAAGGCTTCTCATCCTTTTCAATCAAGGCATGGGATTTTGAATACTTCAAAGCACCTATTTGAATAAGCTTATCTTTCTCCCTAGTGAGTTGTATAGAAAAATCCTCAAAGGCATTTTAAAATCACTCCAAAAGGCATTTTTTGTAGCATAGAAAGTAGACACAAACACTGAATATTATTGTACTAGCTTTGAAAAAACACTTAACATCAATTGTGTATCTGATTTTTCAATTTTATAATCCTTCAATTGTGTTATTAGTGACTTGAATTTGGTGATGAAGTCTTTCTTGTTGTCAAAATTACATGGATTGAGACTTATTAATTCATTCTCCAATAAATGTCCTTGAATTTCATCTATTTTCCCATTTTTTTTGACAATCTACAATACATAGCCATGGGTGTATTTGAGTGATCAATGTAAAACAACAACTCAAGAGATACATACATGCATAAATAGCCAATGGATTCATCACAACTATTCAACCACTTATTGTTTTTAGCTTCATCATATTTTGATTCACCATGAAGCCCATGAACTATCCTATACAACCTCTTAACTCTTAGTAATTTATTCATTTCAAATTTCCATTTAGGTTAGTTGTAAGATTTTAGAAGTGAAATTGAAGATTGCTCCATGATGAAACAAGAAGGAAAGAACAAAAATCAAAAGGAATGAAACCATAACCACAAGAATAATCTCCCCCAAATTTACTCAATCAAAGAACCCCCCAAAAATACACGATCTTGGCACTTTATGATTAGTGCGATTACCACTTGCCAAAAATAACGAAGTGGCCCAAATTTGACCATAAAATCAAAGTACACTATTTTAATAAAATGAGATCAATTTGATCACACCATTGTAAAGTACATTAAAAATTATGCACTTTTAAAAAAATTGCACCCAAAAATATTATCGTACAAGTGAGAATGGAGCCTCAGAAGTTTCCAAAACGAGAACAACATAGTAACATCTGTGAGAAACTACAATTTTTAGAAAATATAGACACCAAAATAAAAAATATCTAAACCACTATGAAGAGCATGAAATTCCACCCCAAATAAAAAAAATTTCTCAAAAAATAGAGGTCCTGAGCTTGAGTTATGTGTGTTTGAAAATTGCCTTCAAAATAAAAACTACCAACAATGAGGGGGACCAAATTTTCAAAAGGTTGTTGAAATCGCTGTTGATGTCAGTAGTTCATGAGATTAAATTTGATGGCCTGGTGGCTATCATAATTAGAATATACCCTTGCAATTAGAATATTCCCTAAAAAGAATATGCTCTAAGAATATTCTACATGCTGGAATATTCTATGGCGTTGAGAGAATATTTGGCGAATATTTATTATTTTATAGAACTCTTTTTATTTGTTGGGTTTTTTTATTGTCATTGGTGATTTCTACTCATTGATGGCGGGTTGTGTGGGGTCGTGGAAGCTTATGGAAGTGTGTCGTGTGGTTCCCTCACAGACTCGTAGTACATTGCAAGTTTGCAAACTTGCTATGATTATGCAGACTGTAATGTTTTAATATTTTTTTAATTTTTAATATAAATTTTTTGAAAATAAATTTTTTTCACTATATATTTTAAATTTTTTTAGAAAAAATTAAATGAAATAAAATATTATTTTTTCTTTGTGAATTGTACTAGAGTAATTCAAACTACTACATGATCGTACGGTCGTACATATGGGAAATGAGGGTTTTTTTTCTTTTTCTTTTTCTGATGGCCCTGGGCAAAGTTATCCAATTTTGATGAATTAACAATTGATATTGGGGTTTTCGGGCCTTTTGGATGCAATGGAAAGGTCAAATTGATCCAAAATGCTCCAAGATTGTAGCTACCTCCTAGATTTGGCAACACTTTTTAGCTTCAAACCCTCATACATCTAGCCTCATATGTTTGATTTAGACAAAAAAAAGGAAAAATTGACTTTCTCAAACACTCTGAACTCAATGGTGAGCTCAAATTTGCACCAACAAGATCTAAAAAAAACATGCAATACAAAGCCACAAAGATGAACCCCCCAAAATCTGGTATTTCTATCAAGTTTTTCTAATTCTTTAGATTATTATACGATGCAAGAGAAGAGCATACTCAAAATTTCAAGATCTACCAAGATCTGTCCAAAAATACTAACCAAAGGCACCCAACTTGCTTTGTTACCATGTAAGAGTTGGATATGGAGATAGCCACCAAGATCTAGAGGCCAAATGGAAAGAAAAAAGTGAGAAGATCAATATGACAAGAATAAATTGTATTCCTATCAAGCAATGGAAATAGAATCTATGTACAATGTATGAGAGACCCTTGGTTAAATAGCCAAGGTGAGATAGGATTATACAAGATCATGAAAAGTGTCTTAATCCTATGTCATGTGACAACTAACTCACCAAATATTAAATGACCTAGGAAAATGTATTAAATGACATGATAAGATCACATGACACCTAAGAATTCTAGAAAGATTCCTAGGACCTAAGTAAACTTAGCATGTGAATAGGACCTACTAGGTGAACTAGCTAGGTAGGAAACCTTATTCACACCAACATATATTTTTTATATGTTTATATTGTGCTAATTAATTCTAAGCATGATTAACTCATTATATATGTTTGTATAACTTGAAATGACAATGCTAAATATTTGCTTGTGTTGAGAAGAGCATAGTGACATCTATTATTGATGAGATTTTTAGGGATACCTTCAACAACTCTTCATAGATCAATCAATATCAAAGAAGAAAGGATAAATGGAAAGAGGATTATGAATATGGTATGTCATCCAATAGATGAAGTGGAAATGATAATATTGAACCCTATTAAGTAGAAATTGAATTTAGGGCTTTGATAAGGGAAATAATAGTCATGGTAAGAGAGGAGGATGATAATGAAGTGATATTTTAGAATCTTGAAGATGAAGTAACAATAATACGTGGTGTAGTGGGAATAAGAGATAAGATATAATCTATATTGCTTACTCTAATGGAGAGGTTGGGTATGGAGAAAATGTAGAAAGAGGAAATAAAGATACAAAGATTTAAACTAAAATAGAGATAAATTTCAAAAGGTGGCTTCTTTTAGATTCAAGAAAATATTTATATTCATCCATACAATGGAGACATCAATGTGAAGAAAGCATATGAATGAAAATTGCAAGTTGAAGAAAACACAAATCTTTGCAAAGGAGACAATTTTTTCAAGATGAAAATCAAGGAATCCATACAAATTAATAACCACCCCACTAAATTGGCTCAATTTTAAAATTATACAAGAATTGATTTATAATATAGAAAGTTATAGTATGCATAAAATATATAATCAAATTATATATAAAGATTAAGCAAAAGTAATATATATATATATATATATGGGTATATGCAAGAAAAATATATTATATAAATAAGGAGATGAGTTAAATTATATTATTATTCAAAAAATTTTTTAATTAATATATTTGGTTTGTTATAACTTATAAGAAATCTTCCGCAACTTACCATGGCCTCAAATTGGCTCATTCAAAAGGGTTCAAAAGAGTTTGGATCGAAGGAGACTCTCTTAATATCATAAATTATCTCAAAGAATTACAACCTTCTTGTTGGTATATTGAGAATTTGAGAAAGGAATCCATAGATATTATTAAGTCCTTTGATGCGTACTTTATATCCCATATTTACCAGGAGGGTAATAGGGTTTTCGACCTCTTTGCTAACTTAGGGGTGATAGGGGTGCCTAGGAAATAGGGGTCTTTTGATGTGCTTTCATTTGATGATCAAAACATCATTTCTCATGAATGCCAATAGCCTTTTAATAATGATTAATTTTATGATTATGGGGTGAAATCTCTCCCGTAATGTTATTCTTATGATTCCAAAGGACTACACCAAGCTTGAGCTCAAGCGACCGTTCTATACTATGATTATTGCTTGTGTTGTCAAGTGGAAACTTACACAATTTTTGGGTGTTTTTTGAACCATGTTCTCCCATTTCTGATGGGGTTATGTGGTTATCTTGTTTTTGGTGATTCATTTATGTTGGTGCATTTTAGATTACTTTGTGCTTTGCTATCTAGCGAAAATGGGGGGAAAGGAGTTGGGTTGAGCCTGTATATTGTGATGATACTAAAAACAATAAGAGGTGTGGAGAATTCTTATGCAAGGTTATGTCACCCAGTATATCAAACGCCTCCATGGGTTTGATCCTCATATTTCCAAGGCATTTGTGGTGGGGTGGAAGGATAGGGTTTTGGTCATGAATGGTGTCAAGATTTATATTTCTGAAGATTTCATTGGCATGATTTTTGGTTTGTCCACTAAGGGTAGAAAGTTTTAAAAGGACAAGAAAACTTCTGATGTTGCTTGCTCTTAATGTCTTCTTTAAAGAAAATGAGAGTGATTATTTGGTGAGAACTTCTTGCAATGGTTATACTAGAAATTTTATCAAAGCTATCTAGGTTGAGATGGTTGAAGCAATCATGAGGTATTTCACTCTTGATGGGTGGTTTACCTCTTTGTTTGGGTATTATTTTACATTTCTTAACCATTTTAGGCATAAGAAAAGAATCTCTTTCCCATTTTATTTACTGGCTTCATTGGAAAATGGTATTAAAGAGGTTAGAAAAAACCCTCAAGCCCCTATGACCCCTATTCTTCATGAAGGTTTGATTATGCTAATCACGAAATATGTAAAGTGTTTTTCTATTCCTTTGAAACCTAGGAGGATCTTGAAGACCAATCCTGGTAAGGATGTGGAGGATGGGTATTTGTTACATTGCTGGTTTCTGTGGCACAAAAATACCAACTTGTTAATGCCCAATACAACCGCCATATTTATACAAGATCCACAGGAGGCGGTTAAGCCATGTCACAAACACAAGTGTTGCATTGCACAAAGGAGACCAAGGGACATACCATGGCAACAATCCTCCGGAATTTTGATGCGGTTCAAACCTACAGCCTCGACTCCTGACACCATTTATTTAAATTGGTGGTTTTCATTTGCACTAAAGATGACTGTTAATGAGCAACTCTAAGTATATACAAAGATCTAAGGCGGTTAAATAGCGAACCCAAAGCGTTGTGTTGCGGGGGATAAAGGGGGACTTTCCTTCTTTTAATGAGTATGATATTGGAATGGGTGATAAAGGATGATCAAAATGGGTATTGTGGGATAATAATGGAATTTCGATGAGTGTTTTTATGACCCCAATTTTATGGCTTTTAAGGCCAAGAGGCTCCCTTAAGAATAGTATACTTTCTAGTTGAAGGATTCCAATACTTACAGTGAGGATGAGGACTAGACCCATTCCCCTATTAATAAGAAGAGAAAGGAGGCTAAGGGGACCTATGTGGGCCATGAGGAGGTGCCTAGACTCCTAGGAAAAGAAGAAGTCTTCAAAAAGAGAGTGGTAAAGGTTGTGTAGATGTGGAGTTATCTGATATTGAGGCTTGTGAGGATGGTGAGGAGGTCTCGTCGCATGTTGTGAAGGGATTGAGTCTACCTTTACCTGGGACTGTTGGGAATTTAAAGAGCTCTGTGAAAGAGAGTGGTAAGGGATGTGAGGTCAAGGAGAAGCTTGTTAAAGTGGTTCGTAAGGGTTGTGAGGATTTGATTTTGTCTATTGAGAAGAGAAAGAGCTTGGTGAAAGTCAGTGGCAAGGACAAGGTTTCTGTTTCCAAGAAAAATAAGGTGGCTCCCAAGACTTCTGGTGATGGGAAGCTTGATGATACAAACATGTTTGTTGAGGGTGTTAAGGAAGGGTTCATCCCTATTAAGTTGATGGATATGTAGGGGAAGGAGCCACAAAATCTCAAAGGAAAAGATTCCATGGAGGAACAGGTTGATAATCAGGAAAACCTCATGCCTGATTTTTTTGAAGATTTGAACATCTTCAATTGCAATAGAGAGGAAATTCTTGATGTTTTGGGCTTGGTGAGGGCCAGTGCTATTAACTACTTTAAATTTTTTAAATGGTTTTTTACTTAACTCAACCAATTGAGCATAAAGATTTGTGCCCTGTAGAATATTAATGAGATGGAATCTAGTGAGAAGTGAGATACTAATCAGGAGAATGAGATGAC
>VDFB02109816.1:0-75555 GCA_007258455.2 Sequoia sempervirens
ATATTTCTGACGACCTTAACTTGGTCAAAACTTCATGAAATTCAATTTTTCTTTTTTTAATCCTATAGTATGTGAAACATAGAATGTGATGCATGTTTTGGATTCAAAAAATGTGATACCGTTTGAAAGCTATAAATGTTTTTCAATCAGCCTATGTATTAGGACTTTAGTCATAATTCAAATAGAAAATGAATAATAATTACTTATTAAATTCAAAGTAAAGCATAATTTATATTGGTGGAAAGCTGAGAATCTATTTTAAAAACCCTTTTCGTTTCATCAATTTTGGGTAAAAAAAATTCGTCAGCCACATACCCATCATATTGCCACTTTTTGGCCCATCATGATCTTGCACATACCCTTTTGAAAGAATTTTACTTTTCAATACTCAGCATTTTCAAATATGTAGAGAAATTATTTCCATTTTTTGAATCATTACATAATTTTGGTAAATTAGTAAAATCACTTTGCAAACATTCAAAACCCTAAATTGTTACAACACATTACATAAATTAGAAACTCATAAAACAATAGTAGAATCAATCCTAAACTTGGGTTTACAAACTGTAATATAGTTAATCTCTATTAATCAAACTGTTGAAACTGAAATTTTTGAAAAATTCTTACCAAGACTTGCATGCCTTGGGCATCCCTATCCTCCAAAAAATACCTTCAAAATATAGAAAAAAATTGATATTTACTATCATATTGTAGGATTGCAATCTAGTTTCCAAATATTTAGTAGATTTGTAAACTTGTTTTCAACCCCAATTAGTTTCAACATGCATTAGAAATTAATGATTAATCTTGGAGAAATTCTAGTCATTTGCTCATGTCAGATCTCTTTTTGTAAGTGAATTTTATACCTCTCAAGCCCTTCAGTCGTGATGACTTTGATATGTTAGATGAATCCCTTGAGGACTTCATCTCACCTAGATCATCCACTAAGGCTTGCAAAATTATTAACCAACCATGAACAATCAATGCAATCACACCTCAACTTATTATTTACCCACCTTCACAACAACCTCAAGTATAGACCAAACCTATGCTTATCATAGGACCACTTGAAAACAAATTGAAACCTCCAGGTGTTATCCTAAAATTTGCATGAAAACTCAGTAGTGGTAATGTATCACAGCAACCAAGTTACAACAAATTTTCTCATACATATATACAAGAAACAGTATGCAACCTAGACAAATGCAAACCATTCCCACATAAATACTACTTTGACAACCTATTTTTCCTACTAACCCTTGTTTACCTCAACATAGTGGAAAGGAGTATGATCTTATGGAACAACTTCATAATACTCTTACTAATATTTCATAGTGGGACCTAATTCAAATGTCAGAAACTTACTATGGAATGCTTCAAAATGCCTTGCAACAATTTGTGGTCCCTCCTAGTGTGTAACTAAATGATCTGCAATCCCTCATACATGGCATGAACTCAATCAATATTGATATTGTCTTTCGTCAAAGTGAATTGCCTCTAATGGAAATACAAAAGGAAATGATACTTTAATCATACTGGTTGTTATCAATATATTTGCAATTAGACGTGCACCGTTATTGACAATATTTCATGGATTAATGTTTTTAGTGTAAATATTTTGAATAAAATTGGAGTGGGAAAGACTAAAATTCCACATGACTCCTTAAAAATCTATGGTTTCAATAATGTGGGCAAGCAACCACTTGGGGTATTAACATTACCTATCAAAGTCAAATATGTTACCTTATAAGCTCATATCCATGTCATGCCCCAAGAACTCTCATATAATATCCTATTGGGTAGAGCATGGATTCATGAAATGAATGCAATACCTTAAATGCTACACCATATGTTGAAATACATTTACAACAATAAGGTCTACAGAATAAAAGTTGATCCAAGATTCAAAAGTTGTATACAAAATAAAAATTCCTTTGAGAACATTGATACCAACTTCAAAAGTAGAACCTTCACAAGAAAAATAGATCTTTTGTAATATTTCTCATGATATGCAATGAATGGAGTTAATTTCAAGGGATGCGTAGAATTTTTTAATTAGATTTGGGTTCAGTTAAAGTGAGAAAAAGTACTTGAGCAGGCCACTCAAGGTACTATTCCTCACTTCATTTGCAATTATTCAGTTATGTTTAATAGTTATTTTCATTTATCATTACTTCATGAACTATATGCAAGTTAACTAAAATCTCATATCTTGCTTATTGTTAATGAATTCTTATGAATATGCATGCAATGGTTAACCAGTAATACTTCAAAGGTTAATTTAGTTGATTCATTAGTTTTTATCAGTTTTGAGTTGTCACGATATCATTGCATTAGCAATAGTTCAGTTACAATCTAAGCTATAGGTACTTGTAGCTGCTAGTTCTAGTTATGTCCTTTACTGGTTTGCAAATATGTGAGTTTCTAGCAAGTAAAATAACTTGAATAGGGTAGCTTAAGTAGTTTTGAATCTCTAAAGGCATATTTAATGTTGCACCATCACACGATTACAAACCTTGGGTTGAAAATTTATTGTAGTCTTGCAATGTTGAGTGGACTATTCAAATAGTTAAACCTCTAAATTACGTAGGCATTACCATGTTTACAACACATTAGTTAAGAATCTACATTTTTGGTATCACCGTCAGGGATGGTGCTATCTTCATAGACTTATTTTTACAACTTTCATAATTAACTTTTGTTTCCAACATTAGGACTATTAGAGTTAATATTTTTCCAACACCAAAGATACACTAACATTGTGTAGGACCACTACATTATAAATCCATATTTCATGTATGCAGAGGTAGAGAGATCCCTTGGGTAGATTGCATCCGTCTACACACCAAGAAGTTATATAAGAAATCAGTGAATCCAATACTTAGAGCAAGGGTAACAATGAAGAAACTTCCTCATCACCAACATCTAGTACACATATAGAAGGAACATACCACACCATGGGGGATGTAGTGGATGATGATCTTGAATGTGCAACATTTGAGTTTTTAATCACTAACCAAGAAATGACTACAATGTTAAAGAACATTCCTCCTTCAACCTTACCAGCCTTTTATGGGTTAATGACTTAGGACCTAGATACATTTCTCTTTGAATTTTATGTCCTATGTAGAAGCTATGATTATACTTTTGATGCTCATATGCTCAAACTCTTCCCTGCAACTCTAAAGGATGCAGCCCTAAGATGGTTCATGGGATTAGGTTGGGATGTTGTGCTTGATTGGGACACTATGAAGACCTTGTTCTTATAAAATTATCAAGAATATTGTAGGGGACCTAACAGAAGGAACGATGAAATTTTTACAATTTCACAAAAGGATGATGAGCCATTAGAAGATTATGTGGAGAGATTTTAGTTTTCTTTGAAGAAAATCCCAGAGAACAATTTGTTAGAAGTGTCCCTCAAGTTAGTCTTTTTAAGGGGAGTCAAAGATTACTACATGGATGCCTTGAACCTAATTGGGCAAGGAGATATTTTCTAGATACCATTTCATGACATTTGCAAGGTCTACAGGAATTATTCTAAAACCTTCACTACACATCCAAGAGGAGATATGACATCCACAATTGGTAAATCATCTACAAGGGTTTCAAAGATTGAGTTAAGCAACATGTTGTCCAACATAAAGGACACTATTAGCCATTGGAAACTTAGTCAGATACTCTCCACATCAAGAAGAATGAGGAGGAAGCTAAGGCTATGCTCACTAAATATTGACTAAGTTGTAGGCAAAGAAAAGAAAATTACAAATGCAAAAGAGTGGGTAGTATCCAACAAGATAAAGTTGAGAAACCTGATTTTCATCCAATTGGAGATGATATATAACTCTTCTATATATCACAAGGGATTCCATGGAAAAAAATGCAAGGTATGCCACAATACCCCCTCAAATTTAATTCATCCTTTCCTATTCAGAATCAAAACTATTATGCTTGGAACTCTCAGCCCTGGCTAGCAAACCAAAACTAGTGGTAGAACCCTCAACAATGGCCACAAGCTTAGCCAAATTGGAACCAGTAGCCAAACCCTTGGCCACAACAAAATTTTTAGGGTTCCAATTGCAATCCATAATGGCCAACACAACAAAATTAGTGGCACACTCAATGGCAAAAAGGCCAACAATGGCAACACTAAAATATGAACTATCAGTAGCCTATGCTTCCTCCTCCACCACAACAACAAGCCTTAATGCCTCCATCAAATCCTACATTCCAATGACCCAAGCAACCAAAAATACCTACCCAACCTGCACCTAACCCTAAAACTAAGCCTATTCAAGAAGCTTATACTAATAAAGCTATGCAATACCCCACATATGGGGTAGAGGTGAGTGATTCCCACCTCATATTGGGAAAACAACTTGTTGGAACTTCATCCCCTCAAATTACAGAACAGAGATGGAGGATGAGGAACTTGTAGTTGAAGCTTCATAAAATAACCTTTGGAACTTGACTCAAATCAGGTACACCAAACTACCTCAAGCCCAAATCCACCTATTCATGAAGACCTAACTATTAAAAAACATCACATACAAGTTGAGACAGATTTCCAATATCATTTGAAAGATGTGAGAATCAAGGTACCACTCATCAAAGGTAGAAAATACATCCCTATCTACACCAAAACTATAAGGGATCTATGTCTTAAGAAACTAGGCAGAAAAAGAAAAGATCCTCAGACATTCCATGTCTTGGGAAACCTTGCAGATATCATGTTAGGTAATATAACTACCCCTAAGTATACAAACCCTAGCAGTTCGATAGTGGATGTTAAGATTAATGAGACCCTGATTAAGAATACTTTGATAGACTTTGGGGCAACAATCAATGTTATGAAAAAATAAATAATGTAATTACTTTAGTTATCTAACGTTAGGTCTACACAAACTATTTTATAGCTAGCTGATAGGTCAATAATTAAGCCTAAAGGAATTATTGAAGACTTAGTCATTGTATTGGATTCTTGGGAATATCCTACTAATTTTATAGTTCTACAACCAAAGGTTAATCTTGCATGTTACCCACTCATACTAGGAAAACCTTGGTTAGTTACAACTAATGCATTTATAGGTTGTAGGTCTAGAAAAATGATAATATAATGGGGCGGTCACCAAAAACTTGCTTCTCTATCCTCCAACCCAACCTTATATTGATATTGAGCGAACTATTTGGCACACTTTGGATGAGGAAGATAAATATTCTCTACAAACACTGATGACTATAGAGCACAACCCTTTATTGGATGACTAGGATGAAGATGAACTCATTTCCCACATAATCCAAAATGACTGTAGTAGGAGCCTGCAACAACAAGACTACATCATATGCCTACAAGACCCCTTGCAAAGTATCATACCCACCAATTCTATAGATGAAATATCTCAAATATTTTATTCATTATTACCTCAACAATTTGTACCTATCATACCAAGTCTTAACCTCTCATCTATCCAAGAATTATCCAATGAACTAGAAATCATTCTAGGAAAAAAGTTAAACATAAATAATGCCTTGACAAAAGAACAATAGAATTCTCTACATGCAGTGTTGTAGGCACAATCAACCGCATATTCATGGTATTACCATGATATGAAAGGTATAGATTGTGATACGTATGTATGAAGATGATTTATATCAGTGATGGTTATAGACCCATTCAACAACCTTAGAGGAATATGAATCCTACCTTGAGGGAGACAGTGAAAGTTGAACTACAAAAGCTTATTGATGCAGGTTTTATCTATCCAATATTAGATAGTGAATGGTTCTCACCTTTGGTATAATTGTTCCCAATAAAGGTGGGAAATGGACAACTTTTTTAGACTACAGGGAACTAAATACAACAACTAGGAAGAACCACTTTCCTTTTCCCTTCATAGATCAAGTACTTGATTCTCTAGCTAGGAAAAAGTACTTCTCATTTCTAGATGGTTTCAGTGGTTACAACTAGATTAAAATTGCTCTAGAGGATCAAGACAAAGCTACATTCACATTTGCTTGGGGAAATTATGCTTACTCTATTCTACCCTTTGACTTATGCAATGCTTTAGCTACCCTTCAAAGAGAAATACTCAACATATTTTCTGATTATGCACATGATTGTATGGAGATATACATCGATGATTTTACTACTTAGGGTGAAACTTATGAGGAAGCTCTTAATAATCTGGGAAAAGTATTGAAAAGGTTTAAAGAACACAACTTGTCACTCAACAATGAGAAGTGTTTCATGATGATGAAAAAAGGAATATTCTTGGGACACTTTATATCCAATGCAAGAATTCAGGTTGATCCACACAAAATAGAAATTATATCTACCTGACCTGTTCGTCAAAAATAAAGAGATATCAAGAGTTTTCTTGGCCATGTAGGCTACTATAGGTGGTTTATCAAATATTTTAGTAAGATTTTTGCATCATTATTTGTTTTGCAGAGTAAGGACATTGAATTTGAATGGACATCAGAGTATCAACACTCCTTTGAAGAAATGAAGATATCCCCAACTCAAGCATCCATATTGAGTGGTCCTAATTGGACTCTACCCTTTCATATACATATAGATACTTCAAATTTTTCCATTGGAGTAGTTTTGGGTCAGAAGAAAGGAAAAAATGAGTATGCAATTTATTATATCATCAAGAATCTTCAAGGAGAAGATTTGAACTATATTGTAATAAAAAAAGAGATGCTTGTTGTAGTATATGCTATTGATAAATTCAGACACTATATTACTAGCTATTCAATTTTTTGTCCATACAAACCACACAAAAATTATTTTTTTGATGAACAAGCCAATAGTTGGGGGTAGATTGGTAAGATTGTTGCTTCTTTTGTAGGAATTTGACATTACCATAGTAGACAAACCTAGTAAAGCCAATGTAGTGGTAAATTTCCTGTCATTATTTCTAACACAAACAACTACAAGAGTGGTGGATGATTCATTTCCAAATGAACACATATTTTATCTACAAGTGCAGTTACCCTGGTATGTAGATATTGCTAATTATTTGGTCACATGGAATATTTCATCATAGTTTTCTCCAAGGGAGAAAATTCAGTTGATTCACAAATTTCTCCCATACTCATGGGTATCTAGTTATCTATTTTATACTATCCATGATAACATCATAAGAAGGTGTATTAGGGAGGATGAGATCTTTGAAATCATGAAGGCATGCCATGATGAGCCATGTGGAGGTCATTTTGCAGCAAAAAGAACATCCTTTAAGATCCTCACAATTGGCTATTATTGGCCTACTTTGCATAAATATTTTGTTAAATAAAGGAGTTGTGATAGGTGTCAAAGGATGGGTAGACCAGCAAAGAGCAATGAAATTCCATTACAACCTTAGTTAATATTGGCATCTTTTGACAAATGGGTTTAGAATTCATTGAACCAATCTCACCTACATCAAACAAGGAATACATTATTGTTTGCACTGATTACTTGACTAAATGGGTGGAAGTAAATGCCCTACAATTTTCCAAAGAAGGTAATGTGGCTAATTTTTTATATGATGATATATTTACTAGGTATGGAGTGCCTAGAGAAATAGTCATTGATCAAGGACCACAATTCACCACTGACCTTATCACAAAATTGGTTGAAGAATACAAGATTAGACATAAGAAATCAAAACCTACCACACTCAGGAAAATAGTCAAGTGGAAGTCACTAATAGGGAGATTGAAAGTATTCTCACCAAGACAGTGTAGCTGCATAGGAAATATTGGGTTACAATCTTACTTAAAGTAGTATGGGCATATGAAACAACTTGGAAAACCACCATTGGTTTTACACCTTATGATTTATTCTATGGTAAGACAACAGTCCTTCCAATTGAATTTGAATATAAAACATTAAGGAAAAAAATAGAAATGGATTTCACAAAAGCTCAGAAGGAAAGGTTGCGTACTATAAATGGGTTGGATGAGATATGAATGGAAGCAATACATCACACTAAGGTAGTACAACAACAAAGGATGAATTGGAATGATGAGTACATTAAAAAAAGGAGTCCACTGTGGAGACTAGGCACTATTATATAATTCAAGGTATAAAGACTTCAAAGGTAAATTCCAATCCAAATGTTTGGGCCCCTATGAAATTAGTCAAGTTTATCCCAACAAAGTAGTCTAGTTACATACCATTGATGTAGTCATATTTTCACTTCTTGTAAATGGCCATCGATCGAAGTTATATAAGAAGCCATTACAAAAGGATGATTTCATATTTTCATTGTTTCAACAATATGGTGCTCGTAGTGAACCAAATACAAAATCTAACACACAGAATGATGATTCAGTAACACATGATATACCAAGCACTTTTGGTGACCTAGAGATTGAGCTACGCAGCTCAATCCCTAAGCTCACTCAGGATTGAATTCTCATTTTCTCTCACAAACACACACAACATGTTATAATAATGTTCAAAATATCTTCAGAGGGACCTGTTAGCTCACCAAATCTGCACCTTGTTTGCTAAGCTTTTAATTATGTACTTAGCAGATTTGGACTAACATGGGACTGCTTTCAGGTTGTGGGTGACCAGTTTGAAAGCAGACCTCTAGTGATAAGGGCTAGCTTCCCATTTTTGATGCCACCTAACTAATTTAAACTCAGAGATAAGGGTAATAAATTGCATAAAATAAACCTAATATAGAAAGAAACTAAGGTGATACACCAAAAACCTAGACCTACTAATAGCCTTGCACATTCAAATCAATATTTCAAAGCCAACTCACACAACTCCCTTTCCAATACAATTCACATCGGTAATTTATAAAGAGGTTTGTAACAGTGTTTTCAAGAGTAAAAAATAGACTTCACAACCAATAACACCATTAAACAACACAGTTTATAACCTATAAACATGCATTTTTTGTCAAATAGATGCATGAAACATCGGACAAGTTTGTAAGGAAAATGACTTTTCACAAAATAGATTGATCAACCATTAATGACACACTATAAAACATGATGAGAGAAGGTTAAAACCTCCAATCTATTAATTCAAAGTGCTTATTGTATAGTAGGCATGTTTGAGTTACAATGCAGCTCCATGAAAAACAACTCCAAGAAAAAGCAAGCTATCCTTTAGCTGGAAAAAGAAAGAACTCCTCCAAATGATCAAAAACAACATACTTAAGCCAAAACCATCAAAAACCCCCCACACAAGTGTTTCTAGAAGATTCTTCTCGGATAAAAGAGAAAAGGCCCCAAAAGAACATTCTAGAACTCTCCAAAATGGCTTCCACATGAAGGAAAAGTAGGCCAAGTCAACAGTCTCCCAAAAAATGTAACAAAAAATGCCTCCAGTTGGCCTCCCCTTCACCAAAATCAGTCCAAATAGTATCTCACACTTCCCACACTTCTGCAAGTCATCATTGGTCCTATTACAACTTTTGACCACATTCCCCATCATGAAATATGTGTGTTTTTGAAAACACATGGCCTTTTAATGCATTAAAGATAGCAATTTTTTTAAGTGATTCATAAAACATCACTCAACAAATCACTTTACAATCAATCCCAAATAAAAGGGCCCCACCATTAAAAGGCATTACATTTGCATTTGCAATAGCTAAAAGTGATTTTAAATCACTTACATGATATTTCAATATTGAAAATCAATGCAAACATATAATGATATGGCTAAAAGTTTATAAAAGTCTCCAAGGCATTGACCACCAACTCACCATATTTTTTATTTTACCCACACATGTCATATACATTTTTTTGCAAAGGAATTATAGCACTTGGCCCATATGGCCAACCTCCAAGTCTCTTGGAAAGCATATTCCAATTTGCATTGTATTGGGAAAATATAAGGCATCACATAAGGGTCACATGGCACCACACTGGTGTACACTCCATTGTCAAGTATGTTTGGTAAAAACACTTAGCAATGATTATAAATAAGGGGAAACACCCTAAGACATCAAATGCCTAAGTGTTAACATATGATGTAATATGGAGACTTAGCAAAGTTTCAAAAAAAAAACAGGAAAGTTCAAGGGCATAGAATGCCTAAGGGGGAACACATGTTTCAGCCCCATTACATTTCTAATGTGTTTGATTTTAAAAAGGATAAAAAATCCCATCGAAATGCAAGGAAAAAGGTCAAACCCTAATCATAATACCCAAAATGATGAAAAAACATCATCATTTGGTCTTCAAAGAATTTGGAGACTGTTGCTCTGCCACCATGAGGGTTTGGAAAACATAGGAAAATGGTGTTAACATTGGATTTTAGTCAATTTTTTGACATTTCTTGGATGAAATCACCATGGAAACTTAGGTTAACGTGTTTTCTTGGCATAAATCTATATTTTGTGAACTTCGAGGCCATTTTTTGGACTCACAGGCTGTGGCTTATAGCATTTTGATGGAATTTCTTCATGTTCTTGTTTTTTGTTGTTGCTTTCTTCTGTTGATAGCTGCCATGAGAAGCTTGTATGAAGCTTTTGAGTGACAAAAATCTTGCAAATTGCTGAGATTGTATGAGCAAAACTTTGGGTAAGTTCAATTGACCACTCCATTTTGATTTTGAGCAAAAGAAAGAAATTTAGAACCCTCCATCTTGAAAATATAACAATAATGTTTATTTTCTTCTTTACATTTAGATCCAAATGAAGAAACTCCAATTTCTTTGTTATCTCTATGAGAGAATCTTGTTCTTTTGGCCACGGCCAAGAAACTGGAAAGGGTTTTGATTTGGTATTTTCTACTTTTGTAGAACAAAATTTCATTTTATCTTTCCGAATATCTCTATATCTACATTTTTCTGTTGCATTTTGCAATATAATCCCAAAATCCCTAAGTGGGTTTTCTGTGGCATATACTTTTCCGAATCTGCAACCCATCCTTTCCTTCAAGAAACTAGTAGTTCTTGGCAGCCTAGTCTCAAAGTAGACTGACAATGAAGATTGACATATCCTCTCATGAAGACATCACAAATTTCCCATGCAACCAAGAAAACAATGATCTATTGTTGATTTAGATCAAAAAAGCTCCTATAATTGTTGACTGCTAATTCCTTCTTGATTAGAAACTAAAGACACAAATCTTCCAAGCAAGAATAGAAATAAGCCATTCTAGATTGGCTGCTCCACCTTGCACTAAACATGAATAAACTCAATACTAAAGCTACTACTCTCTTCAACATCACTGTACCATTTTGTGACTGCATGTTCAAGTTGTGTCAAAGTCAACACATACTCTTTTTAAGTTGTTCAATATCAATAGCATGATTGTGAATTATGGTTTCACTTTCAGCCACCATTACAAGCCCTTCTCAGTAGATGACATAAATGTTGTAGCTCCCATAAGTTTTTCCATTTGTGTAGATGGATCACAAGGATTTGAGCCTGACATCTGCTATATATTCCATAAGAACCAATCTCAAAATCTAAGCATATCAGCCAAGGCATACAGAAGTCAATTGGGAATCAATGGAAACAACTTGAATTAGATCCCAGGAATGATGTGTTTAATATGTTTTATTTTCTCATTAGGACCAACATACATACCTTACAAAGTCCCAGTTTCATAAATACCACTAGGACTTTTCAATCCTAGTGCATGTAGTTTAAAATCTCTGACAATAGATGATTGCAGGGCAGACAAACCAATACAGCTAGAAAAAGAGAAGCTTTCCACTGATAACATGGGGATATCATGGTTTGTGTTGTCTACATTTGGATGACTTCCATTCTCTAAATAATCAAGAGATGCAAGTGGGTATGTGCAGGATCATGATGGGCCAAAAAGTGGCAATATTATGGGTATGTGTAAGGTATGTGGCTGACGACTTATTTTTTATGCAAAATTGATGAAACGAAAAGTGTTTTTAAAGGAGATTCTCAGCTTTCCACCAATATAAATTATGCTCTACTTTGAATTTAATAAATAATTATTATTCATTTTCTATTTGAATTATGACTAAATTCCTGATCAATAGGCTGATTGAAAAACATCTATAGCTTTCAAATGGTATCACATTTTTTGAATATGAAACATGTGTCACATTCTATGTTTTGCATACTATAGGATTAAAAAAAAGAAAAAGTAAATTTCATGAATTTTTGGCCAAGGTAAGGTGGTCAAACATACGAGTTTTTATACTTTTTAAAAGTTGTAATAAAAAATTCATAATTAATTATTTACTTGGAAAAAAATTAGAAAAAAATATGCATCACATCCGGACATGAGTCCTCTACTTATATATAAAATATTATAAAATAATATTATCATTTTATTGTGGTTTGGGTGGTCAGACAGACACCTACTTCTTATTTTTTCCCTAAAATTCAAGTACTACTGCATTGAAACTTCAAATTTTCACCAAATAGATTTTTTTTTTAACAAGAAACCTAGTAGTTTAGAAACTACATTAAATTTCCTACATATTCTATTTTTACATATTTTTGAAATAATATAGATAGCTTATTCAAATTTTTACGTCAAGTTGCCTAAATCTGATTTTTCTAAATTTTTTGTCACTTAAGGGCTTGTTTTTTCCATGATGATCCTACACATACCCAAGTAGTGACATCTAGTTTGCTCTAAGTAAACTAGAACAACTAATAATATCATTGCCACTAGTGTTGCCATCAACTATATAAGAGAAAGGCCTAAAATCATTTGAAAGCAGTCGTGTATTTCCAAATGTAACATCAATTTTTTCACTATTCTATAAGTTTTTGTTGAATCCCAAGGATGTAATACTCATTGATGGGCTCACATCATCAATGGAGGATATCTGGTGCTAAATTTGAGAATATTTCTCTATTTCAATTTGATCAGGAGACATTTGAAGGTTGCTTCTTTGAGTGTTTATCAACGGATCCCCAAATATTATTTTCTTTAAAGTGTTGCAATCTACAGTTCTATTTGGTTCCTACACTTGTAAGAACTCCTCCTGAGTTAATTTTAACTCATTACTTGTTTTTGAGCTCCATGAAAGCTCATTTTGCAATGCAACACAACTTTGAGGTACTGTTTGGCCCGATGTTGTAATTGTTGGAACCTCGAACTTTACCTGAAGAGACCTTTACTCCATAGTGTATTTCCCATCACTGTTGAAGGAGGATTAGATATAAAATATGGATGAGGATAATAATTAATCCAATACAGAGCTGTCTTTTGTCATTGATTTTCTCAGCTGAAAAAAACTGCATTGAATATTTGACTTTGTTAGTTGTAGGGTTATATGGTTTCTTTCTTCTCAAATCTGATGAAAGATACCACTCCTTTGAACCTTGCTTCCTGTTTCATGAGTTTGGATACCATCCCCTATTTCTTTATCATATGCTTATGCTTACCACTATAACATCTAGAAAATGCAGAGAAACAGATCAGAGAAAATGTAATACCCCTCCGTGTCGGTTGTTTTGAACTTGTGTGTGAGTTTCTGTGTGTGCTTTATTGGTTACTGTGTTATTTGCTCTGTGGAAAATATAATATGTTTGTAGTCATGTTTAAATAACTAATTAAATCATAAGCGATTGTAAAGTTATTTAAAATATGATTAGAAATTAAAATAATAATCAATTAAATCAAATCAAATGATTTAGAACAAATGATCAATCAAACTAATTCGTTAAAAAAGTAAAAAGTGATATTATTAAATAATTTATTTAACTTGTGGTGTTAAATTGAAGTTAATAATTATTATGAATAATTAATCTTGAAAAGATAATTATTATAATAAGAAGTTTAATGGATACTTATTTAGAATCTTGCAAATGGTTGATTGTAATTATTTTAATGTGCATGTGTTTATTTAAATTGTTGTGGAAATGATAAATAAATAAACAAATAAAAAGCTCAATCTTTTGTGGATTTGAATGTAATTAAATTTCATTTTTTTGGAGAAGTGACTTTTGGTATTCGCTGGAAGAGGAAATGGAAGAGACTTTGTGTGAGATTTTATTTAGAGGATTTTGGGTATTGGAAGGGGGTTGCATTCTCTTTCCAACAGATTTTGGGAGAAATTTGGCAGTCAATTTTCTATTATAGTGTGCATTCTTTTAGTATTCTGTAAATTCATTGAGGCATAAGATTGGAGTTGACGGGAAGATATTGGAGCTGCTACTGGAAACCTTTGTTGGCGGAGGATTGGATCGGCGAAAGGGATAGAGTTTCTACAGATCTTCTTCAAACGCAGGACGCCATGTTCCTTTCTTATTTATTTGCTGTAGCATTAAATAAAATAGCAATTGATTGGATTTGTTTCGTTGTGCATGAAATTTTCATCTGGGGATTAGGATTTCTGTTGTGAAAATGAAATTTAGTTGGGTTATGGACTGTCAATTATTAAACTGAAATTTTCTGGGAGTTTGGGACTGTTGTTCATTTAAATGAAATTAATTGTTGGATTGTACTGTTGTTTATTATAATATATATCTAAGATGGGAATTCTGGAAAAAGAACCAGTAGTATTGTAGTTTTGCGTGGAAATTTTAATTAATCAACTTAAGAATAATCTTTTTATTGGGAAAAGAAATAATTTTCTTAAAAATAAATTATGTATCTGTATATTGTTGTCATGTTTATATATCAGGCTCTGTATTTGAATTATATAAATACATATATATATATGTATAAATATATATATATAAATATATATATATATATATAAATATATATATATTATATACATATATAAATGTAATTATATTTATACATGTTTATTTATGAAAATTCATAGAATCTGTGTTCGGCCGTGTTCCCGCGGCTTGCATATAAAAAATAAAAATAAAATAAAAAAATTTATGTTGTTTTTATTTGGGCCGACCGAATGGTGGTTCGGCCTCGGCCGTACCCACCATTCGGTCGTCCGGGGCTCGGGCGGCAGTCTAAGAACTGTCCGCGAACAGTCCTTCGGACTACTGCATATAGTTCGTAGACTGTCCACGGCAATCCGTTGGACTGTTGTGACAGTCCGCAAACTGTGCGCGGCCGAGTACTTTGTCCGGGCATTTTTTTTATGGGATTTAATCCCCATTTAAAATATATATGTTAATTGTTTTTTTTTTTTTAAAAACAAAAAAATTATATAATTTTTAATGCGCGTATAAATTGTTTTGAATATATATGTATATATATTTATATTTATATATATATATATATATTTATATATTTATTAATTCATTTAATTAGAGTTCATTAATTTAACTGTTAATTTTATCAATTATTTCTGTCTGTAATCAAATTAGTTATTGTATGATCAAAATAAAATTTTATTATAGTTAAAACGCGAAAATAGAAAGGAATTATTTATTAATTTGTTAAATTATGAACTTTGATAGTATAATGTAGTAAAAAGACAATTTATGAATATATGACAGCATTGATTATTTTATTCTTGTTTTAGTGTGAATATTTGGGAATGGAATTTATTATGGAATTTATTATGGAATTAAATAAGTTATCTTTTTTATTTTTATTCTTGAAATTGAGTCTTGTAGATGTGTTGGATTCTTAGAACAGATCTATTCTCTTTTTACATTTTCTCCTCAAAAAGAATTAAAATATATAAATATGAAGTGGTTTTAAAAGGTATTTTTTGCGTGTAAATTTATTTAGATAGATTTAAGATTTTAAGGTGGTAATTTCTAATATGTAGTCTAAGTATTTAGAGTATTGTTATTATTGTCATTTTAAAGTATAGACAATTGGTCTTAAATAGTTTTCACAATTAATTTAAATATTGGAAGTGAGTGTTAAGCTAGTATGATGAAAGGAAATGGAAATAATATTTTGGACATAAGTAGTTATGAAATAATAATGAGTTAAATACCCAATTATTAAGTAGTTTTCAATTATGTTGATAAATGAAAAGGGAAATTTAAATGTATGGGCATGGTTAGAGATTGAGTAGGGTATTCTCAAATTGGATAGTTATTGGTGAAATGGGATTTTAATCTTTTGAAAATTGATTTCCTTTATATTCATTTATGGTTGATTTGTAAGTGTTCTTTATGAATAAGTCTTTTAGAATACCTATGACGGTTATCATGAATTGTTTTAGTTAATTGAGTAATTCCGATGGGTAAGTTGTAAAGTTATTTAGTTCTGGTCATTAATTGATTGGTTAATAAATATTGTTCTCGATTGAATTTTTGGTTGATGTTTATTATGTAAGTGTTTTTGTGGAGTTGTGAGTGGTTGAGTATTTAAGTGGTGCCTTGGATGTCTGGTTGCATGCTTTTACCTCTGTTGTTGAAGGATTGTTCCATGTTGGTGTGAATGCCTTGGAGGTTAGTTTTGATTGAAGGAATCCTTTGTCATTTAATTTGTGATTGCAATGTAACTGGGAACTCGTGTTTTGGTTTATGAGTTGTGGATAGTTGATCTTCTTGAATTTCTGATTTATTTTGTATCTAAGTTGATTATGTAGTCTGGATGGAGTTGTTGATCTTATTTTTAATGTATTCACTCATTATATTTAAATTGAAAATAGTTCTTGTGGCCTTGCAATTATTGTTGTCATTGCTATGTTGTTGTTTTTATGAAGGTGATTTGCGTACCATCA
Source organism: Sequoia sempervirens (assembly GCA_007258455.2). Taxonomy (NCBI): domain Eukaryota; kingdom Viridiplantae; phylum Streptophyta; class Pinopsida; order Cupressales; family Cupressaceae; genus Sequoia; species Sequoia sempervirens. The sequence goes on from VDFB02109816.1 coordinate 16,562, forward strand.
TAAGGGGGTTCTTGTGAAGAGAAAATTGAGGTCTCCCGTGGAATACCCAGTTGATGGCTTTTGGTTTTATTAAGTGATTTCGTTGAATTAAAGGTTGATGTTCTTTTGTGTTTTCCCTTTTGAGGTGACACCATTGTTGATTTGCGGATAGGTCTTGATGAACCTTTCCCTTTTTATGGCTTTTCTGATTTGCTCGCATATTTGAGGAAATTTTACCCTTGTGTTGGAATTATTGGAGAAATACTCATGTTGCTTCATTTTACCCTTGTTTGTGGGTTTTCATTCTTTTGGCTTCCAGAGGCTTGACATGATTGATAATTGATGTTCTCTCTCTTTATATGCCTTGATTTGGCAAGTGTTTTGGTTTCATGATTTTAAAAGGGTTGTACGGGAATTGTTGAGACTTTGATTATGTATTATAGCGAGATGGGTAATGCCTCGCATGCTTCGCAGTTGCGATATAATATTCTTGTTATGTTGTACAACCCTTGGTTTCTTGGTTTTATGTAGTTGGGTCTCTAGAGAGAGTGGCTCCTCGTGGGGGCCGACGCCCCGCTTAAGGGGAAGGGCACAAGATAACCCACGAGTGAGTTAGTAATCAAGTGAAAACCTAATAATTAACTTAGGAGGGTTGGTTAGTAATATCATTATAAGATAAAAAAAATGGATGCCTCGTCTTCATTAGTGCTTCCGCAGACTAATGGAAGGCTGAGAAGGTCGTGGTTGGCAAGGTCGTAACCTCGTCCTCATGAGAGGTTATCGGCTCCGCATGAGCTACCCTATGGTGCTGGCGCCTCAAGTAGGAGGAAGGGCCAGGATATCCATTGATGGGGACCGGTGCCTCAGTTTGGAGGAAGGGCCAGGATAACCCATGTAGGTTATGCGATGACACTCTCCCCTAGTTTCCCATGTGTTTTACTTTATTGTGTTCCTCTGGAAGTATGTTATGGGAGTTGATTTAGATTGTAGTTGAATGGACTTATAATGATTTATGGATTATTGCTTTGATACATCTTTGGTGTACTTTGTGGTCTTGTATGATCCCATTGATATTTGACTTATGACCTTGTACTCTTTTGGTACTGTGATATGATGTTATTGTATTATTTGATTAAAATTTGGAATTGTATTATGTTTATTAAGTCAGTTTAATTTGGAAGTATTTCATGATCATCCTTTGATTACTTGTTTACTGGTCATTGCTTTAATTTATGTGATGGGATTTATGATTTTAAGTTAGTATGTTGACTCTTGTAATCCTTGAGTTTTATGATACTTTTGTATGTTGTTGAGTCTTGTGGTTCCCTGTTTGGATGTTCTTGGTTGTGGTATCTTTCTTGTTAGCTCCTAGCATGGGAGGTGGGTCTTCAGACTCACATGGTTGGGTGGAACGTGCTAAGCACCCCATTGGGTCCCCAGTCGAGGATCGAGAGGTGCGGATTGGTGCGGTTGCAGCGACTCTAGAGTTGTAGTTGTTTTGGGAGCCAGTTTTCATCTATTCATTTGTATCATGATTCTTGTTGTATGGTTTCCATGCATATTGGAAACGCTGTTGTATCATTGTATCTCCTGAGCATTGTATTGTAATATAATGTTAAACTCGGTGTGGATATTGGCCATGGCAATTGATATTCAATGTGTTAAGTTAATTATGCATATGTTGTGTTTATGTACTCAGATGGTTTCTTATCAATGATTATCATGTATGTGTTACATTTGTTGATGTTTATCTTGTTATGGATTATATCTTTGGATTTTATTCTTTATTTGTGTGGATCTCAGTCACATAATGACTCCTCGTGTACCCCAAGGGATGTATGTGTTAATGAATCTGTTTAAATGAAATTCATGTCATGTCTTAATGTGTATTACATGTATGTTATGTTATAAAAAAAAATAAAAAATTGTGCTGTGATTATTGTTTATTTGTCCTTTGGGGTTCGCATGACGGGGCGTTACCGAAAACATGCAGTGCAATCTAAAACTCTAATAGAATCTAAGATAAGCAACAAAGAACAAAGGAAATCCAAAACGTAAATAAACTGAACAATCTCACCCAATATGTACGCAATTTCATGTATCATCTCAATTGCCCTTCTCCATTTTGCTGTGGTAGTATAATTGCACTCAGATTTTCAAAGTTCGTGCAAGTATAGCCTATGATAATGATTTAGCAAAACATCGAAGATTCAAGATAGTTGCTCCAAAAAGTCATAAGATTTCGAGAGAGATTGGAATGATGAAAGACAAATCAATTTATAGAAAATTGATCATTCGAACGGCAGGTCAGGATTGAAAGATCAGTGGACGATTGAGATCGAAATGATTAGACATGCATTCTGATAACTATTAGTAGCAACATGAGTGATACAAATTAGAAATAGAAATAAAGATTAAATAAATGATCTAATCTTCAAGTTTGGTATTCGAAAATAGAAGAATTATCTTTGCATGACAAAGATAAAGATGGATAAAAGCAACTCTCTGTTTGAATGCACACACAAGATTTAATTAATTAAATAGGAATATTTAATTAATCTGCATGTACACGCAATTGAGTTAGCACTGGACGATTGAATAATTTGATGAAGAGATAGCTCGAGAAAGCCACTTAGACATTAAATCAAAATTTAACCGAACGATTAAAATAGATCTTTGAGTTTAGTAAAAGTGAATACTTAGATAATTTGCACAATTATCTAAATATAGAGGAATGTGTTAAAATAGGATTTATGAATTAAATAATTCATTTAATTCAAGATTTGATATTTGAAGAATAATTAAATAAACAAGATTTATTTAATTAAATGATAAAGGGGTTTAAATGAATAATTAAATAAATAAAAGAATTTATTTAATTATAGTTGAAATATGATAAAGGTAAATTAAATAAGAATTTATTTAATTTGACAGGAAGGATAAGGTTAATTAGTAACATAATTAAATAAAAAGTGTTTATTTAATTAATCAGATGGAATGAAGAAAAGTGTGAATTAATTAAATAATTAAGATTATTTAATTAATACAAGAAGTGAATACCTTAGAGAATAATTAAATAATTGACATTATTTAATCATGACCATGGAAGAAATATGAATTATTAAGAATATTGAAGTCATAGGCTTAAACCAGATTTTGGCGTCTACATTTGCCCCTCTTTGATACAATGTCATTTATGTGTTGTGTCAAAGAAAATCGATAAAAAAATCCCCCAATCATGCCCCGGTGTAAACAGGTGCAGGTATGCCCCCTCGAGAAAATTGAATTTTTTTAAAAAGAAATAGAAAAATTTGGAAATGATCTCGATTAGTCCATTGTATAGCTAGAAATGCAGTGGAGTTAACGGAATTGAAGTTGGAAATGTTAAGGATGGGTACGGGTTGATTGAAGTTGGAAGTTGACACGGCTAGTAGAAAGGAATGCTACCAAAACCCTAGGTATAAATAGAAAATGGGGTAAAACCCTATTCATTTTAACCCACATAGCTTTGAGAATTGTTATTTTGCTCTGCACCCACAGTGAAGATGTCTCCTGTTCTAAACACCCACCATCGAGCATACAGGATCCAGACCTTTAGGCGGCCAGCCGATGCGGACCCCCCAGTATGTACCTTAAACTTGACTTGTGAATTCTTGATTTACGCAAGTTTTTATGCGTTTATTTGCTATTTTTGCTATGTGTCATTTTATTGGAAAGCCACATGTGAGTGCGTAATCAATGCATTTGCATGCGGATCAACGCATTTGTAAAATTACATACATGGTTAGAGTAGGGTTTTTGTGGTTCAACACAACTGTATTTTAGTTCAACGCATTTGATAAATAACAACGCATTTGCATTTAAAATAGCCACAATTGTTTATCTTTCAACGCATTTGAAAATATTTCGATGCAGTTGTTATTTGATTTATGCAGTTGCATATGATATTTGATTTACACAGATGCCTTTGTTATTTTTCACGCATTTACATTTTAAAGTGACGCAATTGAAAAATAATGACGCATGTGTGAAATTGAACTACGCATTTGGTTTTCTGCAACGCATTTGTAAAATAATGACGCATGTGCAAAAGAATGACACATTTGCAAAATAATGACGCATTTGAATAGCACTTCATTTTATTCCTTTGCATTAGGATAGATATTTGATGCTGACATGAGGCATATATAATTCCATTGCAGGTTGTTTTAGACACTGTATATACGCGAGATTCAAGACCTATGACTTTTTGCTTTGGAGATAGCTTGCGGAGTGTAGAGAGATGATTCTTATGGCACCTAGGTCTTCTACATGTGACAGACATGCCCCTGATTTAGGAAAACTGAGGTCTACTGACAGTGTTGTGCGAGCGATGGCACTCAGAGACTTCCTCATTTCACCTGCCTATTGGAGAGGCGATAGTTACCTTAGAGGATGTCTACAGGATTTTGAGTCTTCCCATCAGAGGCACGAGGGTGAGGTATGATACCCAGAGGGGTGTCACTGAGATGTGCAGATACTACCCTCACGCCGATATCAAACAGTTAGGGTTTGATCATTATGAGATTAGATGGCATGTATTGGCATAGAGGTACAGATAGTTGGACTGTCTATTATGTACATTGATAGGTGGGATAGTGCTTCATGACCGTCGAAGTCATGGTTTTCCTATGGGTTGGGGGGAGATGTTGAAAGGTATGTTAGAGTGATGGGAGGTATATTCTTGGGGTCCCTGTCTCCTTGGCATGTTATATTTTCACTTGCATGATATAGCCTATCGAGAGGCTCAGTCCATGAGTTGTGGTACCATGCTCCTGATGGTATAGGCATGGGAACACATTGCCATTTTTTGGCCACCGATTACAATCAATGTACAACACAGAGCTCCTTATGCCTTCTATTATATGGGGGCTAACACTCAACACCACATGGGAGACACTGGGTATTTCAGACATGCCATTGATACTATGGTACATTTTACATGGAGACCATACCTGGGATGTGCAAATTGGTCAGATGAGGATGAGCATTTTCCTTTTTGCCGCCAGACTCGGTACCTGATTGGGCAGATTATTTCACATGTCCACATTATTGAGCGACAGTTGTCAGATCGTGTATTGCGGCAGTTCGCAGAGGTACAGGATGTGCGAAGAGGACGGGCCAAGTTCGCGAGGTCCTCGCATGAGATCCCCTTATGGGGTCCAGAGATTACAGTAGCCATTGCAGAGGTAGATATTGATCGATTGCAGGTAGTTCTGTGGGGATAGAGAGATGGTGTGGCAGACCCAGGTACCACAGAGGCTTACGATCAGTGGTGGGTCGTGCATAGGCCGATTCCCCTTACAGATCCATATCAGGCTGCATCGATAGAGTGGCAAGGGACAGGACTATGCAATAGGTGTGGCAGAGGTAGAGGTCAGAGAGGTGAAGGGGTTTGTGGTGATGATGGAGATGGTGGTGGAGGTGGTCGGCGAGGTGGTAGGAGAGGGAGGCATGGATGGAGGGGATGAGGGCCATCATTATCACTAATTCATGAGCAGGGATGGGGAGAGGAGGATGTGCCCATGCCAGATATTGGTAGAGGTGGGGAGGAGGTGCATGTTGAGATTGGCAGAGAGGAGGAGCATCCTGCAAAGGAGGGCGTTCTAGAGGTTCATGCATAAGAGGAGGCAGAGATTGATGCCCTTGGCTTACTTGGTGCCTATCAGGATGATGATGAGGAGGATGATGATCATGAGCGGGAGATTCGGGACAGGATTCTGGAGGAGTTGGAGGATGAGGATGATGGTGTATAGAGGGTGAGATAGGTTGACATAGGGGTAGTTGATCCCGACACTGCTACATTTCATGCCCAAATTGCATCCTTGGAGGAGCAGATGAGGTTCATGATATCCGAGAGAGATTTGTTATAGATGGATATGGACAAAGTCATCATGGATAGAGATTAGGCCATAGCTCGGAGGCAGGAGACGAAGCAGAGATTCACAGAGATCAGAGCGCTATGTACTAGGCCATCGGCTGTATTTCCCAGAGAGTTAGTCAGAGCCAGGGAGAGGGAGGCTTATTATCGATATTTATATGACACAAAATTTCCTCCAAAGAGACGAGCCCCGAGCTATTCATAGGCACACAGTGGGAGGTCCTAGACTAGGACCCACTCTAGGATAGTTAGCATAGAGGGTGTTGAGCAGCCACGCAGAGCTGGTCCATATGACAAGCCCCACTTAGGTCACAGGTCATCGGGTTTTCGGCATCAGTCATCCACAGACTCTAGCCATGATAGCAGTGGTAGTTCAGGATAGGGACACTTCTTGATATGTACCGAGACATTGTATTATGATTATATAGCCTACGGACTTCCATATTTATGATACCTTATGATATTGTGATGTGACACTTTTGAGGGATATATATATGATTTTGGCAGCGATTCTCATGATATGCAATTCTATTTATTGATTATGCAGTCGTTTATGTTTATATATCATGTTTATATGAGATGCCTATGTGATGGATGATCATATCTATTTTATGATGTGTTTATGCAACTTATGATATGACATTGATTCTATGTGATGATGTATGTATTAATATGTATGATGTCAATGGATGTTACGTATGCAATTTATAATTATGAGATGCAATGTGATGTTATATGTGCAATGCTTTCTATATGTGATGCTATAAAAATGTAATGTGATGCATGTGTTTACAATTTGTTATATACATGAAATGTTGATGATATGTATTGTATGACGATGAATGTCTATTATGCCATGATGTCCTATATATGATAAATTCCTATATGTATGTATTTTTCTAACATGTATGTGTATATGCAGGATGATTTATATTTTTTATGTGTCACAGGACTCCGTCATAATGCAAGGAGGAAGAATTGTTAGTATGGAAAGAAAGATGGAGAAATAATAAAAGAAATGAGATGGATGTTAGTATTAGCAATCTTCGATGTTTCATTGTATCACAAAAGGTGTTGCACTCTATCATCATTGGGCGGGACTAATACAAATGGAGAAAAACACCATGATATGACATAGATCAAGGTGTGCAAGGTCATCCACTTGCTAACAATAGACAGTCGCAGACAAGGATTTTCGTTAACTCATACTAAGGGCACATGTTGCCCCAGTCTTTTTGTCAAGACAAACCACAGATAGCAAACAAAGTAAAAGATGGGTCATGAGATGTCATTGCTCCTCTAAATACTTCATGGGGCATCCTTGAGGAAACTAGTAACATGACTCAAAATCAAATTTAAAAGACAGTTGACAGACAGCAGTCAAAGAAAATAGAATTTGATACATCATTGCTTCTCTAAATCCTTCATGGGACATCCTTGAGAAAGCTAGTAACATAATTCTGAGTCATCAAGTCAAATAAAATGATAAGATAAATAAGCCATAAAGTCAACAAGCCAGTAAAATATTTGCCAAAACTTGATCTTGGTTGTTTGATTCATTTTGATTGATAGAAGGATTGATTGATAGAGCCTATTTTTAGGAGATACACAAACCAGATAAGACTTTGAGTCTAGTTTTGATGTTATGACTATCTGTATAAGGCATGACAAAGCCTGGTTTCAGAAAGACATGTATCGTATAAGACGTTGAGTCAAATGTCGTTGATGTGATAACCTGTGTAAGGCTATGTTTGATGGTTTGACAATGTCGATTATGCAGGAAGGACTCATCCTGTATTAGACATAGATTGTTTTGCTGATATCAGTATTCAGGAAGGACTCATCCTGAATAAGACACAGGTTGATTGTTTTGATGATGTCTGTTTCCAAGAAGGACACATCCTGTAGTAGACATTAGTTGATCTGTGTTAGTTGTTTCCTTGGAAATTTGTTTGATTGGACTTAGAGAAATTGTTGACTTCTTCACCAGATTGATGCATGACTTGATATGATGTGTGGATAATTGACTATGTGTGATGACAAACCCTAAAGGACTAACCTAGTGCAGCCTCAGGGGCTCATCAATTGATGACCTTTCCTACATTATACACGCAAAGACCTCGTAGTTCGACATGACTCCAACTGACAAGACTGACTACAAATAAAAGACGTGTGTGATATTGAATATGATGAATCCTAATGGACTGACCTAGCATGGCCTCAGGGGCTCATCGATTGATGGCCTTGCCTATGTTATACACAAAGAGACCTCATAGTTCGACACGACCAATGACCTTGTCATATAGACATATTGATTGAGTCATGATTTTATATAGACAAACCTAAACAGACTAACCTAATGCTTCGGGGGCACATCGGCAGATGGCCTTACCTATGTCCAGTCGCAGAGGCAACGTAATTCGACAATTGACAAAGATTGACAAATGCAACTAACTCTGACTCTATTTTTGGATTTTCAACATGTTTTGAGTTTTTTGTCATTTTTGAAGTTTTCTAATGTTTTTTTGTTTTCTTAGGATATTTTGTGATGTTTTTGGATTTTTTCTATGCTTTTATGTCTTCAACAAAGCTAATCTAAAAACCAATATGACACATGTCAAGTGTTTTCCCCCAGTCGAGTATAAGACCAATTGATTATGAATAGGGTAAAATGGGGGATATGAAATGCCCTCAATGTCAATCGTTCCAAGTTATGGGAAAGACTACCACTTATTATAAATGGTATGTACAAGTGATGGATAGGAAAGCCAAGTGATATGTATAGGAATAAATAGTATATACAGGGATTAGATTAGAATGATAGTAGACAAAGAAGTAGAGTCAACTACTCATGGCGCCCATTTGCCAGGTTTTCAACATGGTACTTATCCAAAATGCCACTGAAGTGGTTTTCACTATTGGACAAATTATTTCTCTTTACTATTTTTTGGATTATCTAATTTTTTTGGTGTTACCAAGATGCCTATTTGCCAGGTTTTCATCTTGGTAACGATTTTTTTGTTTATTTTTTTGATATATTTATATTTTCGCTAATTAAGGCTCTCAAAATCTATGCGTAGAACTTCTTTAGATGAATAATGTTGATTGGCGAGGACAATGGTTCCCCTTCAAGAGTAGAGAGTTTGTATGCTCCTGATCCAAAGGCTTTTGTAAAAATATAAGGTCCTAACTAGTTTGGTTCAAACTTTCCTGGTTTTTCTCTTTCTGCTTGATTCTTTGGGTTCTCCATTAAAACTAGGTCACCAATGTCAAAGTTTATGTTCAAGACCTTCTTGTTATAGTTGTGACGAAGGCGATTCTAATATGATTGGAGATGGTCTAGTGCCTTTTGTCTTCGCTCATCTAGGAATTCTAGCTCATGGAGTCTCGATACTCGGTACTCTTCATCATCAATGTGGCCTTTCAAGGATACCCTCAGGGAAGGAATCTCGACCTTAATAGGAAGAATAGCTTCAGAACCAAATACTAGTGAATAGGGAGTGGCGCCAGTGGGAGTACAGATACTTGTACGATAATCCCATAAGGTGGGATTAAGCTGTAAATGCCAATCACGACCAGCATCATTGACAGTCTTTTTGAGGATTCTAATGATGGTTTTGTTAGATGCCTTTGCTTGGCCATTACCTTGTGGGTAGTATGGAGTGGAAAAGTGATGTTGACTATGAAATTCATCACAAAGATGGCGGACTTCTTGATTCTTAAATGGGTAGCCATTATCGGTAATGATGGACTAAAGGACACCATACCGACAGATGATATAGTTCAGGATAAACTTAGAAATCTGTGTGTCGGTAATGTATGTCATAGGAATAGCTTCAATCCACTTTGTAAAATACTCAGTGGCATTGATGATGAATTTGTGGCCATTAGATGATGTGGGGTGGATCTTACATATGAGGTTGAGTCCCCATTGGGCGAAGGGCCATGGTGACATTATAGGATGAAGCTCCTTTACTGGTGCATGTATCAAGTCTCCATGAACTTGGCATTGACGACATTTCTTTACAAAGACATATGAGTCCTTTTCCATAGTAGGCCAATAATAACCCAGTCTCATAATATCTTTGGCTAAGGTAGGATCGCTAGAATGGGAACCACATATACCCTCATGCACCCCTCGCAAGGTTTCTTGTGCTTCATTAGAATCAAGACATCTTAGTAGGGTATTATCTATGGCACGTCTATATAGGGTGTCTCCAACGATGGTATATTTGGCTGACTTTCGAAGGAATGTCCTACGTTGGTTGTTTGATAGGTCAGTGGGTATGATTTCGGCATGAAGGTAGTCATAGATTTCTTTGTACCATGGGGAATCAAGACCAACAATGTCACACACCATTTCAAAATCTGGGATATCGTAGGCTGGGACCAAAAGTTGTTCTACCAAAAACTCAAACTTAGGCACATTGTTAGGAATGTCTAGAAGTGATGCAATTGTAGCCATATCATTTGCTGCCCTATTTAAAACACAAGGTATCTGATGAAATTCGACCTTTTAAAAGTACTCCTTAAAGCTATCAGCCATCCATTTGTATGGAGCAAGCTTCTCATCCTTAGTCTCATAATCATCATTTACCTATCTGATTACTAGTTGAGAATCACCATATACCTGTAGGTTCTTAATTTTCCACTTGACTACCATGTGTAACCCTATCACTAGAGCCTCATACTCTACTATGTTGTTAGTACATGGGAATGCAATTCTGAATGATTTCAGGATGGAATCACCCTATCATGTGATAAACAGTATACCAGCCCCTGAGCCATGATTTGTATGTGAGCCATAAAAGTACAGTTTCCATGTTGTGTTTGTGTCAATTGTGAATATAAACTCATTAGGAAATTCTGCAACTAATGGGTGATTTTCTTGTAGTGGTGCATTGGCTAACTGATCAACGATGACTTGTCCTTTAATAGCCTTTCTTTATACATATTGGATATCATACTCACTAATTATCATAACCCATTTGGCCAATCACCCTGTTAATGTTGTCTTGCTTAGAAGATATTTCAGGGGATCTATTTTGGCAATCAGCATTGTTTGATGGTTTAGCATATAGTGCCTTAGTTTTTGGGTAGCAAATACTACTACAAGACAGGCACGTTCAATGGTACTATAGTTGAACTCATAACCTACCAAATTCCAACTAATATAGTATACTTCCCTTTCATGACCTTCATCATCATTCTGTGCAAGCAATGCTCTGAGTGATGAATGGGTTGTTGTAATATAAAGAATCAATGGTCTCCCTTCAACAGGTGGAATTAAGACTAGTGGTGTGAGTAGATATTCTTTAATCAATTGAAAAGCCTCTCAGCACCTAGCTGTCAATGCAAAGGGTACCCCTTTCTTAAGTAGATGTTGAAAAGGATATGTCTTATCTGCTAACTGCACTATAAATCTTCTAATGGATTGTAGTCTTCCTTGTAATGTCCTTAGCTGACTGAGATTAGTTGGTGGAGGCATGTCTATGATTTCTTTCACCTTGGCCAGATCCACTTCAATGCCTCGTCTAGAAATGATATAGCCTAAAAGCTTTCCTAACTTTACTCCAAACACACATTTCTTGGGATTGAGTCTCACTTTATACTTCTCCAGCCTTTGAAATATCTTTTCTAAAACCTATAAATTTTCTTCCCTTGTCTTGGATTTAACTATAAGGTCATCAACATAATCCTCCATAAGAGTGTGTACTAGATCATGAAAGATGGTGGTCATGGCACGTTGATAGGTTGCTCCAACATTTTTGAGTCCAAAGGGCATAACATTCCAGCAATGCGTTCCCCAAGGACAAGTGAAAGTTTTCTTAGGTTGCTCTTCAGTTGCAATTCTAATTTGATTATATCCTGAGAATCCATCCATAAGGGACAACATCTCATATCCCGTTGTCATGTCAACTATCATGTTTATGTTAGGCAAAGGAAAGTCATCCTTAGGACAAGCCTTGTTGATATCTCTAAAATCGGTGTAGATGTGGATGCCCCCGGTTGGTTTGGTGACTTGTACAAGATTGGAAATCCAATTGGCATAGTCAATTGATTTAATGAAACCAACGTCTAATAGTTTCTTGAGTTCTGCCTTGACTAGTAAAGAAATATGTGGATGCATTTTCCTCAATTTTTGTTTCACAGGTTTGGCACCTGGTTGTAAGGGCAAGTGATGTAGAACAAGTTTAGGATCCAACCCAGACATGTCTACATATGACTAGGAAAAATTTATCTATCTCTAAGCAAAGAAGTTGTGGAATTCTGGCTGCTCTTCTGTTGTCAATGATGTTCCAAAATAAACGAGTCAAGGATTCTCTTTTGTACCTATGTTGACTTCTATTGATTCTTCAATGAGCATGGGTGACTTTTCCTGTGCAACTAGGAGAATGTTCAAACCTCCATCCTTAGGTGCCTCAAAGAGGTTTTCACCTTCGGATGCATCCTTTCTTTTTACTTTTTCATTGTCTAGAGGTTCCTTTCGGTTTTTACCTAGAGACTCATCCTTTTTATCTTGTTTATTATTTTTCTCATTTTTGCAATTGGAGGGTTGAATAGATTCCCCAAAATATGTTTTTTTTTCCAAGTCAATAGTAAAACCAGCCTTGTGATCACCGCTAGGTATGCCTTCTCATAATCCTAGGAACTCGACAATTGCTTCGTCATTCTCAAAAATGTCTAAGACAGGTGTGTCTTGTTGGTCCCAATCAATGATTCGGGGATAAACTAAGGGCATGTCATCGTCAGAGTTATCAAAGTTTAATGGGGATAACGTAAGGACTAAGTTGTTCATATGGTCACAAAAGTCTTGTACTAAGTCCTATTTTCTCTTAGGTTTAGATCTAGGTGGATTGAGAGGTGGGCCTAATTCCAAGGTTTGGTTATCTGAAACAAATGGATCAGGTTGCCAAGAGGTAGGATCAAGTGATTCCCAATAGTAGTGTTTAAACCATTCCTCTTTTGTCATATTCTTTGTTGGAAAGGAATTTACTGGATTTGGTGAGGATCTTAACATTAAGTCAAGTTCTCCAAATAGCTTGTCAAGGTCCATGGAAGAGGTAGAGGATAGGGAATCCCACTCATAGTCGTTGGAGTCGGGGGAGTCATAATGATATTGGTCTGATGGTTCGTGAGATGTCTTAATATCTTCTAAAGCACTTACTTCCTCAATTAAGGGTGATGTGGTAATAGGAATGCCAATCTAAATCGGTTGAAACCCTAGCCCTAAGCCTTTTGGCCATTGAGAAACAAAGATTGGTTTGATCCTTCCATCTTGATTTAAGCCTAAACCACTCTGTCCATTATATCCCTTGCTCTACATAATTGTGAAACCTTTTCCATATAGATCTATAGGAATGTGAGCAAGTGAGAGAGGTTCTTCATTATCTTCCTTGTACAACCAGGAAGTGACATCTTTTGTATCCATGGCTTCTTTGATTAATCCACCCCATTTAGTGAAAGTTGTTGTGGGAGGAATGTGTATAGTGACCATAGATTGTCTCCTATCTAATGTAGGTAAACCATATGACTTAGGAGAAATCAAATGGCTAACACAATAAGATGTCTTCATGTAATACTCTCCACAACCCTTGTCTTGGATCTCAACTCTAGGAGTGGTAGGAATTGAGGGTGAAATAGATGTTCGAGTGAGTGTGGATGGATCAACATAGGGAGATGGATTGGACGATGAAGCCTCTTGGTTTACTGGCACTTGGCATTGGGGTATCTCTTTTAGATTGGTGTAATATTGGAATGGATCTGGGTCACCATCTATAGTTATTTTAGTGCCATTGTAAGGGAATTTGAGACATTGATGATATGTGGAAGGGACCACCTTCAAGGCATGAATCCATGGTCTTCCTAACAGAAGGTTGTAAGGAAGGGTGAGATCCAAGACCTGGAACTTTGTCTCCATTACTGCAGGACCAATTCTAATAGGAAGTGTTACCAACCCCTTTGATTTTTGTTCTCATCATCATAAGCTTTAATGACAATACTTTTGGTTGTGTCTACGCATGCTTCTGAGAAACCTAATGCCTTAATCAATTTTAAAGTACATAGATTTAACCCTGCTGCTCCGTCTACCAAAACTCATCTAACTTTGGTGTCATCAACAAGGACTTCCATATGTAAAGGGTTGTTATGGTTTGTCTTTTCAGTTGCGTAGTCTTGTTTAGAAAATGTGGCATGATGATTATTGGTCAAGTAGCCCACCATTTCCTGGAAATGATTGACATCGATATCATTTGGGACAGTGGTGTTTTGCAAAGATTTATCTAAGATAGATCGATGCTCAGGAGAAATATGCAACAGTTCCAAGATTGAAATTTGGGTTGGGGTCTACCCCAACTGGTCAAGTAGGTTATATTGTGACTTGGAAGGTTGTGGTGTTTGCTGCGATGGAGGGCCCTGGATAGTGATCTTCGTATGACGAGTGTTGACTGCACACTCAGGATTTGTATTGATAGTAATGGTATTGATATTCTCATTAGCGGTGCGAAGGTGATGAATGGTTTTTCCACTATTATAATCATGCTTGATAGTCGCATAGTTGGCTGACATATTGGTCTTAGTACTCAAATTGGGAACGTTTCCTTTCCCATGGTCATGTAGTGGATCAGAAAAGACTTGATGATCAGTGTTTGATGACTTTTGTTTCTATCCACTAACTTCAATTATTCTCCTTTCAATAAGATCTTGTATGATATTTTTTAGTTGGCAACAATTTTGTAGGTTATGTCCCTTAGTTCTATGATAATCACAAAAGGAATTGTCATCCCACCAAACTAGTTTAAATTGTCCTGGATCGTATTGTCTTGGCTCTTGCAACTGTATAAGATTATGTTGTAACAGTTGTTTGAATACAGACTCAATGGGTTCCCCTAAGGGAGTGAACTCACGTTTTTGAAACCTCCTCTATTGTTGCAGACGTTGAGTATTTTGGACCATGTTGGGAGGTTGATTGACAGCATTAAGTGTGTTGGCAGAAGTGTTAGGTCCTTGTAATGTGATGATTGGTCCTACTTGTATAGTTTTAGCATCAACTACCCCATCATTGGTGACGTTTTTGTTGCTAGACCAAAATTTGCTTATGTCATTGGGGGTGTTTTGCACGATTGGATTTCTATTGGATGTTGATGTCTTAAGTTCTCCTTTTTCAATGAGATCCTTTTCTATTATAACCTCTTTTTCCACTAGTTCTGAAGAAGATGTACAACAATGTACCCTTAAGTTACTCCTTAGTTTTGCATGAAGGTTTTCCTGGAACATAGTGACTTTTTGTTTTTCAAGTATTTCAACAGCACGCCGGCTAGCTATAGTCCTCCATCTCTGGAAGAAAGCGATGAATGTTTCACCTTCATCTTGTGTTGTCTGACACAAGGTTGCTATATTTATCTTGTGGTCTATGTTGAAGGAGAATTGCTCAACAAATTTCTCAGCCAGTTCACCCCAAGATCTGATGCCATAGTCTAGACCTGAAAACCACTCTAGTGCAATTCCCACAACACTTCTTGGAAATAGTCGCATAAGATATGTGGGGTCATATGTGACATCTATGCATATGGTAGAAAATTCCCTTATATGTTCTATTGGATTCTGTTTTCCATTGTACTTAGGGAGATTTGGTATGACATACCCGTTCAAGGGAAAGGGGTCATGTACAATGATCTATCAAAGGGAAATGGGCATATGTCCTTTGTTGAAAAGGATTTCTTAGTTGACACTATTATGTTATCCATTTGTGTTTGTAGTGCATGCATTTTTGTTTGCAAGACATCGACCTGGGTCAATGATGTGTTGGGTGGATTATGTGGATTTGTGTATGTATTCTGAAATCCAAGGTCTTGTGATGGGTTTCGATTGAACATTGGTATTTGAGGTGGGTTTAGATTCAGAATGTTGGTAAACGTGTTCTGATCTAGAATCTACATAAATTGGTTTTGACTTGTGATCTGTGTGAACGTATTTTGAGTATCGTGTTGGGAGAAGGGATTCTGATTCAGAATCTGTGTAAATTGGTGTTGACTTGGAATCTGGGAGAATGGATTCTGATTTAGAATCTATGTGAATGGATTCTGACTGCCAATTTGGGAGAATGGATTCTGATTACCATATTGGAATGAGGGATTTCCTCCTATTTGTGTAATCTGCGGTATAGTACTAGTGACCTGAACAATAGGTATGGCCATCGACTGTGGTATGGTACTCATGACACTAGCATTAGGTATGGCTATTGACTATGGCATGGTACTCGTGACACTGACATTAGGTGTAGAAGTTGATGTTTTAGATCTTTTATTCCCAACAAGAGGACTAAAGGGCATGGACGATGATGCCCCTACAGTGAAATTAAATCCTGATGTCATGCCTAATGTACCAAATGGAGACGTATGGACTGTCATACTTTGTGTAGGTATGCTAGATGGTATGGTTGTATTTACCTAAGGTATAGTAGTACTGGCAGTCGTTGTATTTGTCCCTTGTGTGGGTTGAGCTTGTAAGGTGCTAATATTGAATCATGTAGGTAAGGTAGCTCCTTCAGCTAGCAATTTGGCTAAGTATCATTGACGATCATTTGCTAGGTACTCATCTACAAAAGAGGAAAACTCAGGGTCATGTGCCGCAGCCTCTATGTCCTCTACGGTAATATGTCCTTGAGTGTTTCTAGTGGTGAATTTGTCTAATAAAGTCCTGTGAGGTCTTGTGGAGAATGGATTGATGAATTCATTTGGGTTTGACATCTTTTCTCTCTCTCTTTTCTTAGACCTAGTTTCAACCATGAAAGATAAGCTCAATATGCAAGGAATGAAAAAGTATGTCTATGGATAGTATGACTCTAGTTTATGTTTTTGGGATTTTCTGAATGCAAAATAAGGAATGTTCTAAGATGACACTAGTGTAAAATGTCAATTTCTAAAGATGCAAAGTCTAGGCAAGCTTCTAAGGTAATCAATTTTGTAAACCTGAGACAAGGGTACCAACTTCCTAAAGTCTAACCAAGGCGTCAATTTAGTTAAGTCAAGGAACCAATGTAGGATGAGGATCAAAGACAAGTTGAGTTTCCTGATGAGCTAGGAGGACTCTCTATAGGACAAAGGAAATGATGGCAGGATGAGGTTTGATGACAGATTTTGTTGACGCTATGATTTTTCTAGAGTGCAGATGGTGGACCTATCCTAAAGTTTGTAAAAGTGACCCTTCTAGAAGTTTAAATATAAAGGAAATATGTACTCAAAGATAAAAGTAAAACTCAAAATTGGGACAACTATAGTAATGACTAAATGATACCTAAAGGATGCAAAATTGAGCAAATCATTTTAGGATTCTGTTCAAGGACAAGTAAGATAGATCAAAGACTGGTATGATAGTGTTGGCTAGACAGTGATTGTGAATTCTAGTTTTCTAATAATCTGGAAAATGCATCACAGAATTTATCAAATGCAGTTATGTTTCATAGTTGCGGTTTTTTGTCAATCAGTTGCGTGTTTCTAGGAAAGTTTGGTGTCTGAATCTAGCAGATGTGGTTAAGTTTCTCACAGATAAGACTCGTAATGATAGTTGTGACTTAGGCTGTCACAGATGCAGTTTTCCTAAAGTTTGTGAACTGGTGAAGTTTTGTGACAGTGGAAAATGCGTCGCTCCAGACTACAATTGCGGCTCACCTTGTCAAATGCGTCACAGAATATCACAAGTGAATTTTTCTAAAATAGATGTGGTTTTGGATAGATAAAATGCAAGCAAATCTAGCAAATGCAACTCTAGACTAAACAAATGTAACTCAACAAATCAATTGCGACTCTCTAGTGAATAGTTGTGACTCTGCTGTGTTTTCAGTGAATTGAGATATAAAACTGACATTGTTTTTCTATGATCAAGTTCTGGCAAACAAAGGCAATCATAAGACAAACTGTTTTCAATTCGATTTTGGACTCAAAGAACGCTTAATTTGACAACAAGCAAGCACATCCTAGGCTATGAAGGACAGTATTTACTGAGTTCTCACTTAGGTTATTCAAGGTGGATGATTAGTAGCTTGACCCCTCTGGCTCCCCTCCACGGCTCATTAACGTCATTCAGGGCAGCCAAGCTATAGTACCCATGCACATCCCATGGCATACCTTCATCTCTACACATGAACCGTAAGAATATGAGATGGCTTCACAGGTCCGACCTGCTGCACCAGTAAATAGAAGGATTTTGGACACTAGAAACAAAGGTGTTTAATTAGGGCATTACGTTCGTAGGGCATGATCCATGCAGTGAGAGTCCCCTTTCGAATCCATCTCATCATAACCATATGTGTGATTCTTGGGCTTTCCCCAAGCATCCACTTTTATATACTAGCTGGAAGTCCCTCGGGTTCAAGGTGCTACCGATCTGAGTTGTCCTGGGGTGAGTACTTTTTCCCACCAGAACAAGCCCAAGTTCTAGAGTTGGTAACTATTTCTCTTACACCCAGGATCGTACAGATATGCAAGGGGAGAGGATACTTCAATGTACCAAATCGTTAGGGTAATTACACAATTGTATTGTCACACCGAACACAGTAGACACTTGTTAATTTTAATCCAAATGAAAAATTTGCTACACTACCAACCAATCTATTTCAAACATTTAACTAGGGTCTTCAACATGTGTTATGTAGAAAAATTCATTAGTAATTTGATATTGGTCTTTGACTATCGATCTGCAAAAACTTCATTAACTCCTCAACACACACGTTGAAAACAGAAGATTAGCGAAAATAAAAACATGAAAGGAAACTGTAAATTAAAAGTTTAAAACATAAAAAATATACCAGTCGGATGCGTCGTTTTCTCTGTCAAATGCGTCATGGTATTTTACCAGTCAGTTGTAGCACAAAAAATGACAAATGCATGATTCCTTTTCAGATGCGTCACTTCCGTTCATAGATGCGGTCAACAAAGTCAATTGCGTTATTTCGTCAAATTGATGTGTCTCTGAATGTCAATTGCGGCATTTCATCAAACTGATGTGTCATTCCGTACAAAATCCTGCAAAATCAATTAAAATTTTACGGATACGCGAAGATGGTGTCTTCACATCGGGTTCACCAAATGTAACGTCTAGAAAATGCAAAGAAACATATCAGAGCAAACATGCAATGTAATCTAAAACTCTAATACAATCTAAGCTAAGCAACAAAGAACAAAGGAAAGCCAAAACGTAAATAAACTGAACAATCTCACCCAATATGTACGTAATTACATGTATCATCTCGATTTCCCTTCTCCATTTTGTTGTGGTAGTATAATTGCCCTCAGATTTTCAAAGTTTGTGCAAGTATAGCCTATGATAATGATTTAGCAAAACATTGAAGATTCAAGATAGTTGCTCCAAAAAGTCATAAGATTTCGAGAGAGATTGGAATGATGAAAGATAGATCAATTTATAGAAAATTGATCATTTGAACGACATGTCAAGATTGAAAGATCAACGGACGGTTAAGATTGAAATGATTAGACATGCATTATGATAACTATTAGTAGTGACATGAGTGATACAAATTAGAAATAGAAATAAATATTAAATAAATGATCTAATCTTCAAGTTTGGTATTCAAAAACAAAAGAATTATCTTTGCATGACAAAGATAAGGATGGATTAAAGAAACTCTCTATTCGAATGCACGCACAAGATTTAATTAATTAAATAGGAATATTTAATTAATCTGCATGTACACGCAATTGAGTTAGCACTGGACAATTGAATGATTTGACGAAGAGATAACTTGAGAAAGCCACTCAGACATTAAATCAAAAGTTAATTGAGCGATTAAAATAGATCTTTGAGTTTAGTAAAAGTGAATACTTAGATAATTTGCACAATTATCTAAATATAGAGGAATGTGTTAAAATAGGATTTATGAATTAAATAATTCATTTAATTCAAGATTTGATATTTGAAGAATAATTAAATAAAGATTTATTTAATTAAATAAATAAAATAATTCATTTAATTATAGTTGAAATATGATAAAGGTAAATTAAATAAGAATTTATTTAATTTGACAAGAAGGATAAGGTTAATTAGTAACATAATTAAATAAAAAGCGTTTATTTAATTAATCAGATGGAATAAAGAAAAGTGTGAATTAATTAGATTATTTAGATTATTTAATTAATAGAAGAAATGAAGACCTTAGAGAATAATTAAATAATTGACATTATTTAATCATGACCATGGAAGAAATATGAATTATTAAGAATATTGAAGTCGCAGGCTTAAACCAGATTTCAGTGTCTACAACCACCATTTACAAGTCTTAACATTATTGTGCTCCTTGGAATCTCTTCTTGATTGCTAGTGTCTCTTCTTACTATAGGACTTGATTTGTGCATTAAGAAACAACTTCTTCCTTTATCACCACTATGTAGTGATTGCTTGTTGTGGCATGGTGGCTGTTATTTCAATTGACTACCTTATTGTCAACTTGACTATCCCCTTGCTGCCCTGTAGTATACTCTACTTGTTGTTGTCCTATAGCATTAGATCATTGCATTTTTGTTGTCCTATTCATTCCCTTAAAACTGCCCCCTTGTAGACTCATAAGAGGTTGATGTCATATTCACTTGCACATGGTCTTGGCTTCAAAGGAGTGTCACCTTGAATCATGACTTCTTAATTGTCATTTGTAACTTGTCTTCACTACCATTTCATGCATGCAATCATGATCCATGTTATATCATTCATGATGACCAAAAGCCCTGCATGAAAAGTTATGAGCATATCCACTAATGTTTTCCTTACATTGACATGTGGCATGCATTTATGATAGTTTTCCTTCCATGCACTTGTACCATTGTGGTGCTTGTTGTCATGTTACATGAGATGTAGCATGCATTTTTTATTGTTGTTCACATGCACTTGTACCATTGTGATGCTTGTGGTCCTACATGAATCTGCTACAAGATTCCACCACACTTTCCTCTTTTTGATCATGTGTGATACATAACTACCTTCCCACTTTTATCCTAGTGGGAAAACACATGCCCCCTATGTCGGTGACCTAAAAGCTCACCATCCTATGTGATGTGTGGTTGTCCAATAGGGTCAAGGTGAGGGGGAGAATGACAATACTCTGGACTTCTCTCTCATTATTTAAGAGATGCACAATTGAACTTGATGCATCTTTTGAATCTAATAATGAAAGTTGATCAATTGGTGTGATTCCATATTGATTTAATGCATTGATAATAGATAAATCTTTGATCAAGTTGCTCAATTTCCCTTTTCTTTCAAAGCATGCTGAGCTCTACTCGTGGGAGCCACATTTACCCCACATGTTGTATTTTATCTAAATCAGAATAGTAACCATACTTTTCCTAAATCTGCACATGAAGCAAACAATTAGAAAATAAATGCATATGTTGGATGTGTTTGATGACTTCTTTGTTTTCCAAGACATCCAAGGTTTGTATGCTTATTTAATGCACTTATGGATCAGTTTATACATGCATAGGTAGATGTGTATGTAAGGATTGAATCTTTCATTGCTTAGAGCCTTGCTCTAATATCATTTCTTTTTCTAGATGCAGGGGCAAGGAGCACTACGAAGCTAGGGAGGACACAAGCAACTCAGGGTAACAACAGCAAGCAGGCAATCTGTAACCAATCATTCTCAGGCAATGACTGGTTCTATTCTTATATGCACATTATTTCTTTCCTTTACTTATTCATGTATGAATTGCTTCATATGTTCATTGAATAAGAGAGTTAGTCCCTTGGCTTGTGAGGGACATGTACGTTTTAGGATTATCAATAAATGGCTACATTTGTATATCTATGATTTTCTTTCTCATTTGTTGTAATTGGAACATTGAAATGACAAAATGCAATCTATTCATTTGACAATCACTCTTTCATGCATATTGAAACTAGCAGCTTTATGGTTTATCTTTTAAATGTTTAAACAACACAAAAAGAACAACACTAAGTTACCTGATCTTAGCTTAAAGCTAAAAATCAGGTAATAGGACCTATTTTTCAACATTCACAAGGATCTTGATGTCATAGGGACCTATAGCTTAATGCTATCAATGTTCAGAATGGGCCCTAATACTGTGGGTACCCATAGCACCACCTTACAGCCAAAAAGAAAATTCAAATTTATTAGCGCCATATTCACTGCAAGTTCATGTGCATTTATTTCGTAATACTCATTTGTATTATCCATCTTTCCCAATAAATACCCGTAGCATGTTTTTGCTACCAATTTGCATTTCATATTTTTGAGTTGTCACATCACCAACTCATAGCCATAATAAACATCCGATCACTTACACCCACCACCCCACTACTCATTATCTTGTAGTTATTTTTACATTACATTGAATCACCAAAATGATACAATATTTTTAGTTTACATGTGTGATGCATAGTTCTCTCAATTGGCCAGTACTTCAAGTATGCTATCATGATTAATGTAGTCTTCTTTAAACTTTCATTATATATTTCATATTATTCCATGCATGTAAACTATTTATATCAATAATTTCCATCATTTCATATTTTAACCACCTTCCAATCAAAATTTGAAGTGAGGTCACTTCACCAATTAATTTGGGTGGAGAGATAGCCTAGAGTCAGTATTTTCATCATTCTTTTCAAAATCTACCACCTAAATTAAAATCAATGGATAGAAACGACATGCAAAATGCAAAATCCTTTCAGTTATATCTCATTTTTGCTACCATTTCCAAATTACTAATTTTTACACCCTAAGAACTTGAGCTTAAGTCTAAACTAGAGTCGAGAGTCAAACTTAGAACCTATTCATGAGCTTGAATTAAGTTGGTACTAGGAAGGGAAATTTACATTATGGCATGCCAATAAAGATATACGAGAAAAAAAAAAGGAAAGTGTGTTGAGATTATGGATGCATAGTCCCTAAAGCTCTGGAATCTTCATTGGAGGACCCTTGCTAGGAAAGATAATCAACCACACAGAAAGTGTTGCAACTAGGCATGCATAATAGAGATTCTATAGTGATGATATGATTGATATATACAAATGAACAAGTTGTTTGATTGTATAGGCATGAGAGAAAACCTAAGATGCATGAGATGTTTCCATGTATCATGATCTAACAACATGTGAAAACATGTGAACACTATCTAGAAAATTATTAAATGTTGAGATAAGTTCTAGGACAACTCATCTTCTAGAAGGAATCTTATCCCTACAAACAAGGAAGGGAATATTATCCCATTATTAAATGATTTATTAAAATCTAACCTAGGGCTAAATGATGCATGACCTAAGTTAACTTATGCTAGTGTAATAATTAATTAATTAATTACACTAACACCCCCCCATAAGTTCAACTTAGGGAGGAAAATGCAATGATTATGCAAAGATGATCGATGATGGGTCCCAACTACAAGGCCATGTTAGGTACCCATGTACATGATAAAGATGAAGAAAATCTCCCACAACTGGAGAAAAGGGGAAAACCCAGTGGGAACAAAACCCCTCTCCAAAAAGGAGATGAAAATGCAAAAATGTGAGATAGGATGGGAAGGATGGAGGACTCCCAAATACCCCCAAGTACACCATTTGTCACATGGATACAATACAATAGTCCCCCCATAGGAGAGAATTAGAGATACTATATAGCCCTCCCAGAAGATGTGATCACCTGAAGAAATGGTAAGTTTCTGAAGACAAAACATGATCCAGTGTCAACGAACAACTTGTCTCCCTTTCGGAAGAAACAAAACCAAGTGCAAGTGCAGTGATGCTTCCCATTTCGGATAGGAATTGAAGGAAGGATGAAGGTGGATGATGATTTCTCTGAACTTTTCTCATGTGTCTCCTTACTTGATGATGAAGATGCCATAGTCCCAAACAATGAAGAGGGTGACAAACCAGGACGATGCAGAAATTGATGATAAACAATATCCAAAGACTGATATGTGATGGATATTATGGATGTGATGGAGACTTGATAGCCCCCCCTAAATGAAGTGTCCCAAAAACCACTTAAATAATTCTAAAAAAATCCAATGGTAGATGTTGAAGAAACCTCAAGTCCTGAATGGAATGATAGGGAAGAAGTCTCAGATATGATATCTCTGAAGAGAAACCATGTGTCTCCAAGATAGTCTCTGGATCCTCAATCAAGGTAGAGATAAAAGGATGAGGAGACTCAAGAGAACTCTCCAAAGTGTGATTTGAATAGAGGAGTGATATCCCCTCAATAATATCCTCCAAACTTGTAGAAGTAGCCAAGTCAGTGATACCTGAAACAAAGCCATCCTGTGATGTCATGTCGGGAAAACTGTATGTTTCCTGATGAATGATGATAGTGGAAGCCTCAATCAATTAATCTAGACAAGGAATCACTGAATGTGAAGGGACACCAACTGTCTCAGATGGAGAAGAAGCACTTGAAGGAACCTTGTCAACCTCTTCAGAAAGATCAAGGCAATCAAATTCATGCACAACAATATCATCATGGGAAGCTGATCTGAAGAATGACATTCTGAATCATGACCATCAGGAAATGGTGGATTATCTCAATCTCCATATATCTCCCAAAGCTTAGCCCAAAGGATATGAGGACAGTCACAATGATCAATAGTACTCAGAACATCACAATCAACTTGCATAGAAATGATCTCCAAGATAGTGTATCTACTACAACTCCAAGAAAATTCATGAATACCTTCACTTGGATGAGGAACTATACCAAATAGATGTGGCAATAAATCAAGTGATTGGAGATGGTGGATGATCCCATCCCACCATTGCTTATAGTTACCCTTCTGCAACATAACCAAAGAAGGATTATATGCAAGCCCCATAATGAACTTTCTCCACAAACACAAAGACAAATGACCTTCAACAACAAATAAAAGCTTCCAAAGATGATGTGCAACCAAAGTGATGCTACTTGGATCAAAAATTATTTTCCCAAGCTTCAGGATGTCGAAGTTATTGAACAAATGCACCAAACTAAAAAAATTAATGCAAGAGTACCTAGAGCTGAAACTGATCAAGGGTTCTGGACTAATGAAAAAATCTCTGAATCACCTTCCTGATGCTGCTGGAATCAATGAAATACGATGAACGGTTGCGAACATATGAGATTCTAAGTCCAGATTATGGTTTTGTCTTCAGGTTGTTGTAGAATCTTCTGTGAGAAAAATTTTGCAAAACAGATGTCACCACTAGAAAGTAGACTGAATTAACTTTTTGATGGTATCTCGTTTGCCAATTTTTGATACCTTGGTGAAAAGTTATGATAAAATGAAAAAAAATGCCTATATGAGGCACTCTACAGGCTAATCAGGGTCAAAAAATGTGACCCCTGGGCGCTAACCTACCCTTGGTCCTTGATGTGACCATGGGTTAAGTATGGAAAAAAAAAAAGCAGACGCCACCCATGGTGGTGGCGGGGTGGTAGAAAGCGGCAGCGCTCCTAGTGGATGAGCTCCACCGGTGGAGATAACAATCGGTGGTGAACTGTGATGGCCGATGGGAAAATGGATGCTATAGCGCCAGCTATGGGAATGATGACCGGTGAGAAGAATGGGTAGGCACAAACTTCGATCAGCGAAGAGGAGAACAATGCCTGACGACGGGAACAAAAGCACCGACAACAACTCAGGATGGCCGGCGGTCGGTCTGGTTGATGATGGGACTGGTGAACAAAGTATGCTAGGTACTGACAAACTTGCACCTCTCCTATAGGATTTAAATGTGGCTGACAGAGAATTTTTTTGTAGATTTTGACAATCAAAAGAAATTTTGATAAATATTGGTGATTCAAAATTTAAATGACAATTAAAAACTATATCCACAAAAAAAAACCCTTATTCATGATATATATATATTATTTTTTAATTTTTTTGCCAAAAAAAAAGAAATATAAGCCCGATTTTTTTGAGACAAAAAAAGGCTTGCGATTAAAAAATAATTCCTCAAAGGACAACTGACGAGATGGATTTTTTTACTTCAAATTTGTACAGATCGTACCAGTTGATTTTGCAAACCCAAATACCTCTTATGGTTCTCGGGTTGATGTATCTGATTTTGATGATTGGACAGGTGATCCTAGGGTTTTGAGGCCTTCTGAAGATAGTGGCAAGCTCGGATTTGACTCTATCTACTTTAGAAATCAGCTTGGTCCCTGGGTGGAAACAAGTAGCCTTCTATGGAAACCTTCAAGCCTGCAAGAATCTTGCACACCAACTTTCTTGATCGAGGGTTGATGTTTCATTGGACAAGCTCTGATACCATGTTGAGATTATGGATGCATAGTCCCTGAAGCTCTCGAATCTTCAATGGAGGACCCTTTCTAGGAAAGATAATCAACCACACAAAAATTGTTGCAACTAGGCATGCATAATAGAGATTCCATATTGATGATATGATTGATATATACAAATGAACAAGTTTCCTGATTATATAGGCATGAGAGAAAACATAAGATGCATGAGATGTTTCCATGTGTCATGATCTAACAACATGTGACAACATGTGAACCCTATCGAGGAAATTATTAAATGTTGAGATAAGTTCTAGGACAACTCATCTTCTAGAAGGAATTTTATCCCTACAAACAAGGCAGGGAATATTATCCCATTATTAAATGATTTATTAAAATATAACCTAGGACTAAATGATGCATGACCTAAGTTAACTTATGCTAGTGTAATAATTAATTAATTAATTACACTAACAAAGTGAAGGGTTTTCAAGGTGGTAGAGAAGATTGAGCTAAATTTTCAAGCTAAATTGAGTACATTGAGCAAAGAAAGTAAGCCAGAATGGGAGGTGATGTCATAATAAGGGAGCCAACAACTCATCAACAAATTCTAGAGGATGCAATGGTATTACCAATTTTTACTGGGGTTGGCTAGCTCAACTACTTCTTGAAGTTAATAGAATTTAGTGATGATATGACAAGAAGGTTTGCATCTAATCTTGAATATGATGAAGCTATGGTAAAGGGAATTTCAATAGACACATCTAAAACTTCCATTGTACAGGTCATTGGGTTACCAAGAACAGGGGCAGAATTTATAGCATGAGCCGACGTAGTTGCAACCGAGGAAGAATTTTTTATACAAGGAGAGGGATTATATTCCTCATCACAAGGTATGAAAATACTTCCCCTCCCCTAGTTATGGGAAAAGTGTGCCTCTTACATTGTCAGATACATTGAACCTATGATGGTAGGAAGAACCTTTTGTATACAGTTCATTTCAAATTACTCAGTCACCTCAGGCATAATAGGTTAGTGAATGTACCAAAAAATTTGTACAATTTGTTGAAACAGATGGCCTCAAAATACCAAAGAAAATTTAAATTGATACTTCTCTATATCATCACTGTTTAATTACCTTATTGATAAAGAGGAGTTGAAGAATTCAATACCCACAAGTGAAGTGGGAGGAATTTAAGGAATGCATAGAAATTAATAGTTTGTTGGATGCACCTGTAGTACCTAAGGATGCAAAACCCCAAAATGAACCTGTAGAGGAAAAAACTCATGTATCACTTATGGCTTCACCTACCCATAGCCAAGGTGAGCATGAGGAACGTAAAGAACTAGAATCTAGGCCACCTATAATTGAGGAAATACCATCTTCTTCAAGATCATATAAATCTAAGAGTCATAGAGGCAGTCCATCTACCTCCTCTACACCCTTCAAACTAGAAGAAAGGAAGGATACTCCAAAGAAAAAGAGGGATATTCAGAAAAATGAAGAGGACGTTTTGAAGAAG
The DNA here is from genome assembly GCA_007258455.2 of Sequoia sempervirens. Classification (NCBI taxonomy): domain Eukaryota; kingdom Viridiplantae; phylum Streptophyta; class Pinopsida; order Cupressales; family Cupressaceae; genus Sequoia; species Sequoia sempervirens. The sequence goes on from VDFB02109816.1 coordinate 44,226, forward strand.
AAGAAGAGTGTTAAGAAGGAAAAGAAGGGGAAGAAGAAATTTGAGAAAGAAATACTCACCTAGATGCTTTGGTAGACTAAGGAGACAAGGTGCCTTGAAGGAAAATATAGGGTAACCTAAAGGAAAAGAGATGAGTAAAGAACAAACTCAAGAAGAACAACATTAGCAAGAACAACATCAGGAAAATTTCATGACTGTAGAAACTGACTCTAAATAAAAATGGGATGTTCCTAGTAATGTGAATATACTAGTGAAAAAGAGAAGATATGTGGTGACAACTTCTAATTCTGAATCAAAAGATATATTCACTGCTAAGAAATTGCATAAACAAACCCTGGGTAGTTCCATTTATGGAGACTATGAAGAGGGTAATGAGTAGTTTATAGATACAAAGGAAGTATACATAAAAGAAATGGATGTAAGGAAAGAAATCCAAGAGGAATGTGATAGGATTAAACACTAAGATGAGTTAGTGAAAAATTATGAATAGAAGGACAAGGAAAGATAATAAAAAATGCAAGAGATGGAGGAGAAATTGCAGTTGTACAGGCCATGGCACTAAGCTAGATTTGTTGGCATAGTTTCTCATCACTAAAATAGGGGATAGGGAACTGGTAATGCCAGATGAGAAACCCCCTGCTATCAAAACTCTTGATTATCACACAACAATGTCACTTGGCCACCAATTATGGAAGATAAATGTTGAGTTTGCACAGGGAAAGGAGAAATGGAAGAAAGAAAAGGAAGAATATGTAAAGGAACTCAAAAAGATAGATATGGAATTGAAAAATCAGTAATCTAGTTGGAGGAAATAGTAGATAAGGCTGCAAAAATTGTCAAATGTAGACCTCCACCGAGAACATATGCATTATTTTTACTTGAAAGGTTCATATTTTTTCAGTTTAGTAGATTAATTAGCAAACATTCTTTTGATATGAGTACAACTTTTGAGTTTCTTGAAATTTTTGCTACTTCCACACCTAAAGAGCATGATTAATCATGTGAGTTTTATTTACACAATTATGTAATACTTGACGAGATAGAATGGAACCCTCTAATTTTTTTGGGAGATATCCAAATCAAAGAACGTGGCTCCTACTATAGGAATGATAAGATCTCAAGGTGAGATCATGGAAGTGTATGAGCAAAAAGAAAAATCAATTGCACTTCCAATAAGAAAAGAGGCTAAGGACCTAGATGAATTTATTGATGAATGGTTGAAGCTTATTAAACATAAGGGTGTGGGTAAGAAAATCATGAAACTAAAATGGTAGATTATGAAAGAATGTAGATGTTATTTGTGAGTTTAGGACATGATGGAACTCACAAAATTTTCATGTTCCATCTCAAAATCCTATTAAATTTTGGGTAAGGTTTGTATATGAGGGCTTAAGGTTTTGGATACTATTATTGTTTAAGGGTTTTAGTTTACCTGAGATCTTACTTGAAAAACCCTTGAGTTTATTTCCTTTCCAAGGTTTTAATTCTCTGTTGACTCCTTGTTGTCAATTCTAGGTCTTTTAATTTACGACTTATGCCATCAAAATACATAAAGTGACTGGCCCTTTGGTCTAGTCTTATCAGTTGTTATATGTTAACCCATTGTTTAAATTCTTCCAAAGTGGGCTAAATATTTCCTACTCAAATAGTTCAAGCCTTAGGTTTTTAATCCTATGGGTTATAGTATTGTTGACCTAGTTGGGTCCCTCTTTTAAGACTAACAATTTTGGCATGTGCAGATATGAAGATCTTTGATAATTGTCTAATTGTCACAAGAAGATCTTGGTTGTTCCCCACGCACCTGTTATGTTTCATTGCTTACTATTTTATCCTTATGGGCTAGTGGGCATAAGCCACATCTCATGTCTATTGGTGAGATTGATGTCTATATAAGAATGGAAAGAGGTATTGAAATAAGATCAACAACAAGTGTTGAGTAATGTGACTATGATTCCATCGTTCTCTGCATGCCTGCTCCTGCTAATTCTTCATTAAAATATTTAAACAGGCTAGTGGGTGACTTCTGCATGGCGAGTCTAACTATGGGCCCAATGTTTCCAAGAAATCAATGTGTGAAGCTTTCAAGTGAAATCAATGGTCGATAGTAGATGATGTGGGTCAATCCTGACCACTCCTCGCTATCCCATATGGGTCCTACCTTTACTGACTGGTTCTCAATAGGGTGGTAGGAAATTTCCACATGGAATAACCCAAAGGATGTGGGAGCATTGGAGCAATATCAAATATTAATGAAATATTTCAACATGAGGAATATAGAATAAAGTCTACACTACTAAAAGAAGATATAATGCATGTGTTTGAGATCTTTTAATTTGGGTCGTTGATGGTATAAGAAGAATAGTTCTGTAGGTAATTAGTCTTGGATTAAGATGTGATTATGAAGAGGCCATGGGGACTTAATCTCAACCCTTCCCCATCTCCCTGTTGATGAAAGTTATACATGAGTTAAGACACGGGGGTGAGGAGAAGAAGACACATGGATTCTAGCTACAACAACAAAGGAATGGTGGAGCCTGTAGATCACCAACAAGTGGTTCCATATGGCTTTATGTCATTTGATAAGTATTGTGGCTATATACAGTTAGGATTTTCAAATCAAGCTGACTAAATTTGGATAGTCCATCAGTTAACAGGCCCGCGTGATCAATGGTTGGCATTCAAAACTCAGTTTGAGGGAAAGTGAGCCATTCTCATTCACACAAACGAGCCTTAATAACGAAAGGGACGTCGCGCTACCAAAGCAGAAGGTTGTGCAACTATTAAAACATACCTTGAAATCACAATTGAGCATTATAAAGGATATTCTACACAGTTGGAGAGCTCATGATGCGGTTTTTAGGCTTGTCTAGTGTCAAGGCTAGGGTTATCAACCTACAAAATAACCAATAAGTGAATTACTACCTTCCCTCAGAATTATTGATAGAGTTGTGGTTTTTCAAACCTTTGAGTCTATTAGGCTTTTCTCTTGATTCTACATTTTAAGATTTGGCATTCATAAAGGATAATTCGTCAGTCCTACATTGTCATAATTAGTGTCAAAACCCTATATGAGTTATAAGTCATATTTAGGAAACTAGAAACCCTGCCTTGTAATACCTTTTGTTTCATGGCTCCTAAAGAAAAATCAAAAGTGTTTTAGTCTAAAGAGGAGGCTTTTGCTCCCAAAAGAGCTTTGAATAAAGACCTTACTAACTAGTTAGCACCCTCGACTAGTAAAAAACTTAAGGGTCAACTTCTTCTCTAAGGTTCGCAAGTAGTGGAGGGTTTGATTGACAAGAACAATTCTATTAAGGATGATAAATTACCTTATACATGGTTGGAATTATTCTATAGTTGGCTCAAGAATAGAAACATGAGTATTCTGGTAGGTAACCCTTGGAATTGTGACCTCGGGAAGTTGATTGTGCCCAATGTCTACATGGACATTGATTTGTTCAAAGTAATGGCCACCGATTATGACCCAGTTACAAGAACTATAAGAACATATGATGGGAAGGAAATGGTCAAAATTACCAACGAGGAATTTTCTCATGTTTTCAAAATCACTGGATGGAGTGATGAAATTCCTAAGATCAATGAAAACACTCTCACGGAGGAATATGATAAGACTAAGATTACATTTTGATTCCACATTCTGCAAAGATATCTAGTATGAATTGCAGGCCGAATGATTACAATAGAGAAATATGATAAGGAGCCTTTACCTATTAACCATTTTTTTTCCTACTTCCAAAAAACCTTTTACTCTATTTTCTAGATAATTGGTTATGATCCTGTCATAGGAATTCCCATGGCATGGATGTATATGGCATCCCCTATTCAACACCCCCAATATTGCACTATGTATGACTATGCGAGGTTTCTTTCAAAAAAGATTCATGAGGGCTTGATAAGGTTGAAGAAAGGTGCAGATCAAGTAAGGTTTAGCTGGTACTCATTGTCAATGCATATGTTTCTATTCAAAGGTGCACCTTACTTCGGGCATAAATTGACTTTGGATAGGAAAGAGGGTAACTTGGATTTCCTTGTGCAATTCTGGATTGTTTTTTTAGACAAGGATGATAGGACATATGATTATGTGACTTTTCAAAACTTGTTTGCTTCATAATTAATGAGAGTGCTAGTAGTGAGTATACCTAGAATTCCCATAGCCCTACATGACTTCTTAAGACCCAAGGAAAGAAGGCTTGAGATGGGAGTTGATCAAAATTGGGGAGATGTTATCCTGTATCTTGATTACACTATTTTAAGAGTGTAAGGGTCCATGGTTGCACCTCACTTGCTACCAAGGTATGTGCCAGATATAATTGGTTTCCTTGAGGTGATATGGTAATTGGGAAGTGTGGATAATAAACATTTTTTGAATCAAGGAAAAGGAACATTATTTCCTTTATATACATGCTTTTCTTATTTTGTGATGACAAAAGGAAGTTGGAATAAAATACTTGATATACTCAAGTCCTACGACATGCATAGATCAATTGAGAGGATTAGATATGATCCTAAAGGTTTTATGGCCTAGTTGAAGGACAAGAACAAGAGCTACAAATTTGTGCACATTTTCCAGTATCTGGAGGATGTGATAAGAAATGTGTTCAGCCTTTTGGAACAAGAAAAAAGAAAATAAAGGTGGATTGCCTTTAGTAAAATGCAAAGAAAGATAAAGAAAGAAGAACCCTATTTCAAGGTTCTTCCAGAGATTGAAAATGTAATGCAAAAGGTGGAACATGTATTCAAGAATTTTAAGACAATAGTGGGCCACCTTGAGACTAAAGGGGTGATAAGTAAGGACAAGGGAAATTCCCCATTGTAAAAGAACAAATTGGGCAAGAAGTCCTTGCTATGGAAGAAAAATCTACATCTCAAGCCCCTGAAGAACCAAGAATAAAGTTATTTGTAAGGAGAAAGAGTAAGGAAAATAAAAATGATTCAACTCCTCCCTCTCAAAAAGAGGAGCACAAGCCTCCTTCTCTTGTGCCACAAGTATCACAACCATCTCCTCCAAGGCCAAAAAATCTTGACATTGTGGATATTGATTGTCCACCACTTAGTCCATCACCACCAAAAGAGCCACTGTTGAAAAAGAAAAAGGTTGAAGTGACTGGTCTGGTGGACTATGTTGATGAAGACTCTGATGATGAAATTTGGGTATCAGAGCAGGAAATGCAGGGAGTACCCACTGCACCAATAATGAGGATGACACAACAATTAGGTATGAGATTGAGTAAAGCTAATCTCACTGGGCTCAATGGAAAAAATGATATGTGGGTGGAAGCATGTACAAAGTTTTTAGATGATGACTCAATTGTAAAGTCTCAAGCTTTTATGGAATTTGCATATAGAGCTAAAAGAGATGAATATGTCAACAACTTGGCTATAGAAATAAGCCTTCATCCAAAATTACCTGATGCCACCACCCAGACAAAGGTCTTGAATGAAATGAGAGATAAATTCCAAAATATGATTGAAAAAGAGGGTTGAGAATTGGTAAGAAATAGTGGTATTTTGTTGCTTCCAAAATGAGATTTAGCTTCTTTCATAGCCTTTGATACAATAAAGAGATGTGATAGACCTCTCTACAATTTAGAAGAAGAGGTTGCAATTGAACTACAAGGATCTACTTTTAGTGAGCAATGGGATGCATTAGCTATTTGTTCTCTAGCCCTGAGTACAAGGAAGCCTGAAATTGTTGAGGTTGCACCTAACTACAATGGAGCCCTAATACTAAAGAGGGTGTCAAAATAATTAGCTCTAGTGGCAACAAACATGTTAGTACATGTTGCACAATTCACAAGGGACACTGTAGAATTTGTAACTATAGAAAAGGAGAAGCTCAAGACAAAACACAATGATTTGTTAGTTAAATATGGGAAGCTTGAACAACACAATATGCAGATGCACACAAAGGTAGCATTATTGGAGGATAAGTTGCAAATTTTGCAACTAAGAAAGCATAAGGAGACTGATGTTGATTCCCCTACCACTTCACAAGAAGCTGCACCCCCAGAATTTACCACTGCAGTGACTTCCTCATGGGAAATTGTGCCATACAACATGGGAAGTGTGCCTATTTCAATAATGGATCCTAACACTTCAGAAATTCCACAAGCTAAGGAAGATACCAGCATGGGAGAGTTGCTCAAGCAACTAAAAGAATATAAGGAGAAAAGTGACAATCATGATAAGGAGGTTTTTAATAGCAACATGGAGATTGTCACTGCAGTAATGGAGCATTTGAACAGAAGAGTGAATAATAGATTGAATAGCATGCATTATAGCTATTCATCCATGGTGGCTAATATAAATAATTTTGACAATGACAGAGAAAGAGATATTCCACTTATGGAAGCATGGATCCCTAGGATGAAGGAATTGAGATTGTTGTCAATTGGAGCTCAGCTATATGCCAACCTTGCTGAGAATTTTAAGCCCACTATTACTATTGTAGTTAAAATGGAGGGGTACATGGGAAATATTGAACCTTTAGAGATCAAAATAAGGGAGTTGGTGAAATATTTTCATCAATGACATCATGGTCTCCTTCCATCTATTCTAAGGGGTGATGGTAGAATAAAAACCATGCAGGAATGGAAAGATAAAACTAATAAAATTATTTTAGATCAAGCAGTTTCAATTTGTCAAAATTATGATATGGATACATTGAAGAAAAATATGGATATGTTGGCTCATGCAAAGATTGTATTGTTGGAGTTTGACAAGGAGGCCAACCAAATTTTTACCAAGTATGCTCCTTATATGGAAAATTTTGATGAAGTCATGAATTTTGACTGGCCTACTAAAGAGGAATTCCTGACATGGAGAGGTAGATACTTGGAGGGGATGGTGGATTAATAAGAAATGGCAGGATTGTAATTTGAAAATTTTGGTTCTAAAGTCTACAAACATGATGAATAACAGATAGGTGAAAATGCACTACATAGCCTAGATTTACTAGAAATTAGGATTTTGCTAAAACATAGAAAATATAGTGCATCTTCTTCAAATTGAATTGATGATAGGGTTGCATATGTGGAATTGTCCTTTTTCCTTCTCTTCATTTATTTAATGCTTTCTTTCTTTCCATTTGGTGTGTGTCGGCACAAATTTTGAGGTAACTGTTTGAAGATGCTTTTTGAAAATAGGATCAGATCTCCAATAACGAATGAAGACTGTGTTTTATTCACAGATGTTTCCCACCTCTTGGGAATGTTGAGTAACTGAAAAAGGAATCTTTATTATAGCAGTCCAATAGGGTATTGAGATGTGTACTTTCTAGCCTGAGGCTTGTTTTTCTCCTTCGTTTCTATAAGAAGGAATTCAGGTCCAAAAAGTAGGGGTTCATTGTTTTGCAATCAACACTATGAATTCAAAAAGGAATATCAATCATGCTTTAAGTTTTGTCTTAAGTTCAAAGTCTATTATTATGTATGTAATTCTGATAACAATATAGAAAATACAATACAAAGTGATACCAATTTCATGGCTATTGTCTCTGTACGAGTTTTATGAGTTATGAATGAAAGTAATTAATGATTTTTTATTCATCTCTTTTGTTTCTCAATGGATGTTTAATTTCATTCTTGCTTATTAGTTCAATGAGTTAATGTAAATGCTTGGCTGAGATTGTTAACTCATAAGAATTAGGTTCTAGAATATTTGTGAGTAGTGATGATCGTGAATGTGTTAGGGGAATGCCATAATGCAGTGTTTCTTGAGATTGTATTTTGCTATTGTTGAGTTGTTTTTTGGTTGCATTGGTTGATATTGAATCCATATTTGGGATAATGCATTAGTTCATGTAAAGTATTCACAATTTAGTTTCTAGGTTGATTCATCAGCTAATTACTTTTATTTCACAAATTTTCAAATGAGTACCACTATAGTTATTTTGTCTTGATTTTCGTTATTCTCATGCTCCAAGTGTAGGATATCAATAAATGAGTTGCCAACTTATTTGATATAATACATTGTTGAGTAATTGTATGAGGATTATCTATTTTGTACAATGTATTGAAATAGTGGTCATATAAATTCTTGAGCATACATTGTGGGATCACCCTCCCGGGTTTCACAGAGCCCAAAGTGTAGGAGTAGAAGTCTTGCATATTTTACTCGTTCATTGGAAAATCCCTTTAGAGTACTAAGTATTAGAAATGGAAAATTCCATAGGTATTTCTGAAGATCAATTTGGTTCTTAAAAATAACCAATAGATTGGTGACTTTGTTGGGGATAATTTGAGAAATATCTGGTAAAAGATCATCTATCCTTAAGAGTCATAGAAGTTTCAAAATAGTTTGTAACCAGAGGTTGGAAATTGTGGAATCTTATTTTCCCATTCGAGTCACCAACAGATTGGAAACTCTACTAGGGATTAGCTAATTCCAAAGTATCTAGTTCAAATCTGGTACAATAGAGTTGAGTACTTTATTGTATCATTCTTTATTGTTTGAAGAATAATTGGTTTAAATTTTGTTACAATAGTCATGTCATACCCAGTTGTATGCATCAAGTCTTATTTCATTCTATCACCTTGTGTCAGGTTATGTTTAAAATATTTTCTAAGGTTACAAGTACAAAGACATTTAGTGCAATTACTTTCTATTTCCTAGCATTCTGGGTGCGACTCTAAAGTCTCTAATACCAATACAAAGATAAACTCTCAAAAGGAACGTAAGAAGAAGGATTCTAACATATTTGACACCATAAGGAAGACCAAAAGTTATACAAAATATCATATTGAGTAAAAGGCGGAATTTGAACCTGCAAAGGAAAAGCAACCCACCTAGGTTAAGAAACACTCTGAATCAAGTAATTATTTTGATTCCCCTATTGATGCATCTCCTAATTTTAATGTTGAAGTAAGTAGTGAAAATTTCTACCTGAAGAGGCACATGAAGTTGAAGTGTCTAACATAGCTCAAGGAATTTTTCCTATTGAGAAAGTGTTTGATAATGAGCTTGAGATTTCAAGAGAGGAGGATAGATAGGAGTTTTGGAGTAAGAACAAGGAGTTTTTAGAACATTTAACCCCTGGAGTCAGGTCTTTTTTTAATGGAAAGAATTTCAAGCCAAGGGGTGAGTCTCCTAATGTAGAAGTACACCTTTCTCTTGAGGAAGAACCTATTGATTAGCCCTACTATACTCTTTTACTGAGTGAGCTTGGAGATGTCTTAGAAAATGAAGAAGACATAAATAAACACATGTGAGCCTTAGAAGAAGAAGAACTTAGGCTTAAGGAAGAAGAAGAGAATAGACTGGAGGGGTTGAAAGATAAAGAAGATACAATTAGAGCCAAGCAACTTGAGATAGATGCTCAGAAACAAAAGATAGAGAAGATAAGAGAAGATGTTACTAGGTGGAAGGCCATTGAAGAAAATGTCTCTAAGTTAACTACTAAAATTACTCATGAAATTGCTAAAGAGACTATTCAGATGGGGACCTATATTGCTAGTACCTATACAACATCTTTTTCAACTACCAAAGCTTTAGATTCTTCTGCCACTGCTAAGAAAAAATCATTTGTAGATCATGGGAAGAAGCCCATTGATCAAACAAAGAAGACTACCTTCAATACCAACAATACCAACACCAATACAAATACCCATGCTTCATCTACTAAAAACCCCACAAATAATGCCAAATTTAATCCTACTCCATCCACTATTTCCCTAGATCTCGAGCTCTTGAAATTGTGGTTGGTAAATGACAAACTGCGGGAAGAGTTGAGGAAAGCTAAAATAGAAGTTGCTAATGCGGAAATAGCTAGGAAGATTTATTTTCTTAAGATGTCTACACCAACTCCAGAAGCTTCAAGCTTTGGCCATAATGATGATGAATCCAAAAAAAAAGAATTCTATGGGACATACTGCCAATGGAGGCCATGGTGGGGATCAGGGTGGTGGAGGTGGAAAAAATAATAAGAATTAAAATTCTTATTGTGAAGATGATGAAAGAGACAAGAAAGGTGGTAGTGATGAAAGTGGAAAGGGTAAGGATAGCATTCAATCTAACAACAAAAGAGATGATGAGAAAAGAGATTCTCATAAATATTGACATACTAGGAGACCAATCCAAGTAGATAGATATCAATAGTTGTGTTTCACCAGAATACCTAGCTACCCTAACCCATTTCCTAAAGATTTCAAACCTACTCTAGTAAAATTCTCTGGTAATAATTCCTTGAGTGGTGAAGACCATCTCAAAGCATTTGAAAATGTTATGGATGACTTTGATGTAGAAGTAGAGGACGTCATGATGAAATTGTTTATACAGTCTCTCATTGAAGATGCTTGAGAGTGGTATATAGGAGTTTTCCTGCTAAGAGCATTGGCTCTTGGGAGGAATTCAAAAGGATATTTAGAGAGCAATACGGTGACAAGAATGATTCAATTTTTTTATTGAATCAATTTAATAACATTGCTAAAGGTTCTAATGAATCTATGGTTGAGTTCAATACAAGGATCCAAAAGGCTAGGAAGAGATTGCATCCTTGTCTACAATTGAAGGACAATGTGTGCTTGTAAATTTTTTGCAATACTTTTGATACAAAAATGAGTTACCACCTGCTAGATAAGAATCCTCATAAATTGAGGGAATCTTACAAGATGGCATAGCATATTGAGAATATCAATAGAGCAACATGTAAATTTGGTAGAAAAGATGACACAAAACTCTTCAAAAATCCAAAAAAGGAGGATAAAAGTTTAGGTGCTAAAGGGGGCACTCTAGAGGATAAGATTGATAATTTTATGAAAACTATAAATGAAAAAAATTCAAAACAAGAAAAGGTTCAACCAAAAAATCATCAAAGGAATGAAAGACTTCCTTAGTTGTAGGATCACCCATAGAATACTAATTGGTATAATAGGAAGCCTATTCCTAATACTCAAATAAATGCCTAGAATAAGGTCCCTCTGGATCATCTGTAGAAGAATTCAAGAAATTTTGTTGAAGACACCCCTTGGTGCATGGTTTTCCAAATGCTACATTCTCCACAGCAATGTGTGGTTGCACAAATAGTTGAGGTGGAAGAAGATATACTTGAAGACTGTGATCAAAAAAATGATGAGGATATTGATGTACTCATGATTATGGGTGATTCTGATTTTGCTAATAGTGAATGCTCATCTGATATGGACTCCCACGAAATGGACATAGATGATCAAAGGAAAATTGCTAGTACGTATCATCAACAAGTTCTCTCTGATGAGGATCTTGATAGTCATACTGATGTATATAATTTGGAAGCAATTGAAGATGGTGTGTCCCTGAGAAGGTCCTCAGATGAAGAGATTGCAAGATATACTATGGCCTTGGCCAGGCCCAAGACAGAATTTCATATCATCTAAGGAATAGAATAGTCGATGGTGAACAAATTAGTCTGGTTGGTCTTTTTATTAAGGAGAAGAATTCCAAAAGTAAAGAACATAAGCTTGATGAAACAATAAAAGCATTCAAAGCTAAGGAGGTCAAGGGAGATAAAATTTTGGCTAATAAAGTATATAAACCAAAAGCTAATGCATAATCCAAATCCCATGTTGTTGAGATAAAGACATAGAAGCCAAATCCTGAAGTTACAAGGAAGGATTCCAAGCATAGAGTTGAGGTAATAAAAAATCAATAGAAGGAGAGCAACAATGACCAAGGTATGCTCCCAATTCAATTACCCATGTGTACTCTTGTTGATATGTTTTAATTACTTAACGAAGTAAAATTGTATGTTCCTTTTCTTGAAATGATGATAATAGATGAACATAAAAAAATGCAACAACCCTTATCAACGGTGCTACTTTAGCCTATAACAATTTAGTAGTTCCCACTCCACCCAAAGTGAGTAAAAAGATAAGAAAGAAAAGGAAGTTGATGGAGTCATCACTGAGATCCCCATATCTTCCTACTTCCTAGGAAATTCAGTGACTGCTTGTCCTGGGAAGATTGATCCATTTTTCTTCACATTGATTGTTGAGGGAAATTTTCAAAAAAAAATGTATTATTGATTCTGGAGCATCCAATAATATCATGGCATCCAAAATTATGGAGGCATTGGGACTAAAATTTGATAGCACTCATGGTAAGTGTCATTCCATGGATTCAAGAGAAGTCCATGTTATTGGTGTGATAAATTAACTTCCTTATAGATTAGCAGCTTATCCAGACAAAGAATTCAAAATGAGTGTGGTAGTGGTGGATATCCCACCAAATTATGGAATGCTTCTATCTCATAAATGGAGTGCATCTATGGGAGGCAATATACAATGTGACATGTCCTATGCCACATTTCCCATTGATGGTAAGGACATTCAAGTGGTGTGAGAACTAAAGGTACCACATATGTTGGAGCATGCTCCTGAAGATGACACAATTCTTTTTATAGAAACTGATATCAGTGATTTCAAGGTGGAAGAAGTACTGAGAGAAGTTGATAGGTGTCCTATGCCTATAGAAAATGAGGTTTTGAGATTATCTGATAAGGATGGACTTTGGAAAATGTACTTTGATGGTGCAATTTCTAAGGAAGGATCTAGTGCAGGGATATTATTGGTGTCACCTAGTGGCAGTACTTACAATTTCTCTTTCACTTTATCTTTTATCTGCACAAATAATGTGGTAGAATATGAAGCATTATTACTAGGATTGATATTAGCTGAGAAGCACGAAATAAAAAATTTAATGGTAATTGGTGATTCTGAGCTTGTGATATCCCAAGTAAGAGCCAAATATGCTTGCAAGAACAATAGACTGAAGTAGTACATAAATGTTGTTTGGGACTCCATTGAGAAGTTTGATGCTTTTGGAATTGATTGGATGGAAAGAGGACAAAATAGAGTAGCTAACTTACTTGCTAACATTGCATTGAGGCCAAATGACATAACTTTTATAGGTATCTCTAAGATTGAGGTATAGTCAAGGCATTCCATTCTTGACAATGTGCATAACTAGCATATTTTCAATGATGATGATGATATTCTCCGATTTTTGAAATGTGTTGACAAATATGAAGGTTAGGAGATTGGATTTGGTGGATTTGTTGAAAATGTAGATGGAAAGGACACGGTATTTGGGAAGGAGGTCATCTAGTTAAAGACAAATAAGATTCCCAAAGGCCTTGTAGCACTTGAAAGGGTTTTTTATAGTCAAGATAAAAGCAAGATTAAGACAACTAATGCTCATCTAGAGGACCTAGCAGAAGTAAATTTGGGGACTTCAAATTCCCCTAAGAAAGTTTATGTAGGAAAGAAAATGAAGCCTAAGGTTAAGGAAATGTTAATTTCCTTATTGATAAAATATAGACATATCTTTGCTTGGTCATACAATGACCTGAAAGCATATAGAGAGGAGTTATTTCAGCATGAAATTCCTTTGAAGGAGAATTCTAAGCCTTTTAGGCAAAAGCAAAGACCAATTAATCATGCTTCGCCTCCCAAGATGCAATAGGAGCTAGTAAAGTTAAGAGATGCTAGAATCATAAAGACCATCAGACATTCTTCATGGGTGTCCAATCTGGTGTCAATCAAAAAAAAGAATGGAGATATAAGGTTGTGCATTGATTTTAGGAATTTGAATATATCCTCATTAAAGGATAATTATCCATTACCAAACATGGAATCCATGTTATAGAAGGTAACCGGTTGTGTGTTGTTGTTAATGATGGATGGTTTTTCAGGTTATAACCAAGTGAAGGTAAAGGAGTCTGAGCAATATAAGACTGCATTCACTACTCCATGGGGCACCTACATCTATGTGAGAATGCCATTTGGTTTAATGAATGCAGGTGCCACCTTTCAAAGGGCTATGGATGTAGCCTTTTCTTATTTTACTGATTTATTTATGGCTATATACCAAGATGACTTGACTTCCTACTCCAAGAAAGAGGAAGATCATTGTATGCACTTCGAAAAGGTATTTGTCAGGTATTTAAAGTATGAGATATCTAGGAATTCAAATAAATGTGCCTTTGGGGTCACTGAGGGAAAATTACTAGGGAACATTATGTCCAAAGAAGGAGTAAGGATTGACCCTGAAAGGGTAGCAACCATAGATAGGATCCCTCAACCAAAAAATGCCAAAGGCATTAAGTCATTCTTTGGACAAATAATTTTTTTAAGAAGGTTTGTGACTAACTTTGTAGAAATCACAAGACCCATTTCCAAGATGCTAAACAAGGGAGAAAAGTTTATTTGGAGTTAGGAGCCTAGTAAGGAGTTCAAAAAAATTAAACAAGATATCAAAGAGGCTCTAGTATTTTGAAATCTCTAGATTTCTCTAAGCCAATGCACATTTTCTCTTTTGCTTCTTTTCATACTATTGATATTGTTTTATTACATAAAAATGAGGAGGGATTTGAACAGACCATTGCATTCTTTAGAAAATCTTTACAAGCCACAAAGCTCAAATACAACATGATTGAAAAGCAAGTGTATGCTCTGGTTAAGGCTGTGAAGAATTTTCAAATTTACCTAGTGGAAGCTACTGTCATAGCTTTTGTACCAAGTTTTTTTGTGAAATACATCTTCACCTAGCATGAAACTATATGAAGAAGGTGTATATGGATCAACAAGATCCAAGAATTCAACATTAATGTCCAGATTACCAAATTAGTAAGAGGGAAGGACCTAGCTAAATTGATGGCAACAACTAATTTGGAGGCTAACCAAATTAATCAGATAGAAATTTTTGATGTTTCACATATATATGACATGCAAACATGTGGATGGTATAGAAGGATTGTCCAATATTTACAAACTTTGCAGTGTCCTGCTGGTGCAGGAGCACCTGGCAAAGAACTATTTTGTTTGAAGTTTTTAATTTTGTTGTGCTATCATAAGGTCATGTTGACCATTATTTTAGGTGCTTAGGGTGTTTTTTAATGTTGGTAAAGAAGGTTACAAGTATTAAATAATTTTACAACATCATATTGCTAGGTTGGCAAAAATTGTCAAATGTCTGAAAACACAGCGGGTTTTACAAAAGTTGTTTTTAGGTCGTTTTGAAGCCCGACCCAAGCATCTAAATTGCTTTGGAATCCTATTTAAGGAATGCCTCGACTTTTGGAAGAGGTTAGACATTTTTATGTTGAGTGACATTTTTGAAAATTGAAGAAAAAGCGTACAAATACAGTTTTTCCGCATATTTGTGTTAAAAAAAAATGAACTTTAATGGCATAGCTCTGCTATCTTCTTGTTGGTAGTATGTAGTATTTACATTGTATAAGCTTGAAGTGCCATCTTTCTTTCTTTGTATACCTTTTTCCTTCTTTTATCTGTAAATACTTTATTTTCTGTAATTTTTAGTCCTGTAGCAAGCTGTTTTTAAAAATGGAGTCCTAGGGTGCCTTCCCATCGTACGAATTGTATGGCCTTTTGGGAAATTTTCCTAGGCTCCATGCTTGTAAATATGGTAGTTGTGCATATGGTAGGTGTTAGGTTTTCTTTGGTTGCAGGAGCTGGAAGAAAAGCCTTGCCCTAGGCGAGCCAGTGAAGAGCCCGGCTAGGAAAGGCTGTAGAACAGCATTAATAACTTGCAGGGGAGAAAATATTTTTGAGAAATTCTTCTTGTAGAATTTAGGGGAAGGTCTTGGTCATGTATGATGTTAAGGAAGAGATCCCAGCAATCCGTTTAGGAGGAGAACTTTACACCAGTCCTAAAACTGTTTCTGAGCAGTTTAGAACCCTAGCTGCTTGACAAATTTGGTGTTTGGACAGCACACAGCCTAAGCAAGACTAAAACCCTTGAAATCTTGAAGGTGTAGATAGGGGAAACACATTACCTAAGTCAAGAACCTAAGAACTTTGGTGGGTTTAGGAGGGAAAAGCAATTTACTTCTATTCAGAGGCTCAATGGCTACTAGCCATTCAAACCCTAGGAAAGCATCTTGTGAAAGCAATGGCAAGATAGAAATTTGTGGTTGTCTAAGAACCCTAGACAAGCCATTTTGAAGTCTTTGTAACCTTTTCTAACCCCTGCAAGAACCTAGAAAAAGGTTGCGTTTATTTGGTCTTTAGGGTAGATTAAGGGCCAAAGGAGAATGAAGCGTTGAACCAAGGATTGGTTGGGTTATTCAAAATTTGTCAAGATAGTGAGGTTGGCAGGAGAACCAGGGGAACTTAGACAAGGTAAAGTTCCTATAGGTTGAGGTGGAACAGAAATTTCACCAAGAAGGTCTATGACAAGGCCTAGCGCAGGAATCTGTGGTTGCTTCCTGTAGCTTCTAAAATAGTGTGTTTGATTTCCTGCAGCCTCCCTATCAGATTGGTAGCAGAGCAAGCAAAATATTTGGGAAAGAGGAATATATGTCAGAGGTGGATTCAAGTGAATCTCCCGTCATGGTGACAAATGCACAATTAGCCAAGAGGGTTGAAGAACAAGAAGAGGACAACAAGTCTTTAAAAGAAAGAATAGAGCAACTTGAGAAAGCATTGAACAATGCGAGGTTGGAAGGTAAGGTACCAAAGGAAGAAGAGGTTCCAGAGGAAGAAAAGGGCCCTGAACCTAACCCTGTTTTGGAGGAGGAGCCTTTCTTGAATGAATTGAAAGCCTTGAGTGGAAAAGGACTTGAGGGCATACCACTGTTCAGTGGAAAGATGGATTCTGATTTAGTCATGGATTGGATAGAAGGCATGGAGAATCACTTTGAGTGTGATGGAGTCACTGAAGCATAGAAGGTGAAGGTAGAAAAATCAAGGTTAAGAGGATCAACCTTGACATGGTGGAAATTTGTTCATACTGAAAGGGAGAAAGAAGGAAAACAGCCCATATCAACTTGGAAAGGAATGGTTGCTAAGGTAAAGGAAGCCTACATGCCAGATGACTATGAGATTCAGTTACATAAGAAGAGGAAAAGTCTAAGGCAGAAAGACCAAGATGTAAACACCTATACTGAAGAGTTCCAAAAGCTTTGCTTGAGATCTAATGTGACAAAGGATGAGAGCCTAAAAGTGGCTAGGTACCTTAATGGTTTGAAATGGAACATTCAGGAAGAGATGGCTTTATTAAGTCCCAAGACAGTCCACCAATGTTATCAGTTGGCCATAAAGATTGAAGAAAGGAACAAAAGAAAGCAAGATCAATCTTCTAAGGGCAGAGGCAAAGGCAGAGATCAAAGAGGACAGCGTGGTGGTTACCAAGGAAGAGGAAGTGACCAAAGAAATCAAGGAGAGGCAAAGCTCACCAAGCATGGAGGTGAAACATCCTCAAGAGGAGGATACAACAGAGGAAGAGGACCTCAAGGAGGTTCAAATAGAGGAAGAGGAGCAGGCAAGAGCAGTTCTTATTTTGCAAACATGAAGTGTTATCACTGCAGTCAACTAGGTCACCCTGGTTATAGGTGCCCAGAGAAAGCATCATCTTCTAGAAATGAGAAGAGAGTGGCCTATACACAAGAGGACACTATGAGTCCTAAAGCATCTGAAATCAGTCATATAGAATCTGAGGTAGGAGAAAATCTGATGTTTAACAGGGTTTTGATCAGGCAACCAGTCAAAGAGGAACCTAAGCAAAGAAGAACTCTTTTCAGAGTAAGGTGTAAGATACTTGGAAAAGTGTGCAAAGTCATTGTAGATTCTGGTTCTACAGATAACATAATCTCAGAGGAGGCAGTAACTAAGCTGAAATTGCAGAAGGTACCTCATGCTAACCCCTACAAGGTCACATGGTTGAATAAAGGGCAGAGTGTTTTGGTGAATGAGCAAGTAACATTGGAATTTTCAATTGGAGGCTACAAAGATAAGTGGTTTGTGACGTATTTCCCATGGATGCATGTCATCTACTACTGGGCAGACCATGGCAATATGATAGAAGTGCCATTTATGATGGGAAAGAGAACACCATCTCATTCAAGAAGGATGGAAGAACCTTCAAGCTGCAATCATTGATAGAGGAAGATGAAGGGCAGTCAAAGGTACCTAACATCATGTTGAGCAGTGGCAAGGAGTTCCTTAAGGACCTACACCAAGGGAATGAAGGATATGTGGTTTTAATGCAGTCCAAAGAGGAAGAAAAGGCTGAAATGACAGTCTTACTAGAAGTAGTCCAAAGGTTACTTGATAAGTACAAGAGCATAGTGAGTGATGGAACACCTGCAACTTTACCACCAAGGAGAGCTATAAGTCATCAAATTGACTTCATACCTAGAGCTTCATTGCCTAACAAAGCAGCATACAAGCTTACACCAGAGTAGAACCAAGAGGTGGCTAGGCAAGTGCAAGAGTTATTGGATCAAGGATTGATTCAAAAAAGTATCAGCCCTTGTGCAGTACCAATGGTATTAGCAACAAAGAAAGGAGGTAAGTGGAGACTTTTTACTGATTCTAGAGCAATAAATAGAATCACAATTAGGTATAGGTTCCCTATTCCTAGAATAGAAGATTTAATGGATTGCCTTGGAGGAGCAGAGTATTTCACCAAGTTGGACCTCAAGAGTGGCTACCATCAAATCAGGATTAAGGAAGGAGATGAGTGGAAGACAACTTTTAAGACAAATGATGGCTTATATGAGTGGAAAGTAATGCCATTTGGCCTCTCAAATTCCCCTAGCATGTTCATGAGACTAATGAATGAGGTGCTCAAGGATTTCATAGGGATCTTTGTAGTAGTCTACCTTGATGACATACTGATTTTCAGTAAGACAGCAGAAGAACATTTGAAGCATGTGGAGATGGTACTTAAAAGGTTGCAAGAAGAAAAATTGGCAATTAACCTTGAGAAGTGTGAGTTCTTCAAGCAAGAACTTGTGTATCTAGGCTTTGTAGTATCCCAAGGAACATTGAAGATGGATCCAAGCAAGGTGGAAGCCATCCTAAATTGGCCTACACCAACCACAGCAACAGAGGTAAGAAGTTTTCATGGTTTAGCTTAGTTCTATAGAAAATTTATAAGGAATTTCAGTGGTATATGTGCACCAGTACTAGATACAATCAAGGGTGGTATGAAAACAAAGTTTAAGTGGACTCTAGAGGCTGATAAAGGATTTGAAAAGCTGAAACAAGAAGTGGCAACTCAACCAATTTTGTTATTGCCTAGTTTTGATAAGTTATTCACAGTTGAGTGTGATGCAAGTGGAGTAGCAGTAGGAGGAGTACTTAGTCAAGAAGGTAGGCCTGTAGCCTTTATTAGTGAAAAGCTCAATGAAGCCAAGCAAAAATACTCCACCTATGATCTTGAGTTATATGCTTTAGTGCAATCCCTTGGGAAGTGGAGGCATTATTTGTTGCCCAAAGAGTTTGTGGTTTTTATTGATAACTAGGCACTCAATTACATTAACACCCAAGAGAAGCTAACTAATAGACATTTGAAATTGATGGAATACATCCAAGCTTTCACTTTTACCATCAAGCACAAGAAAGGGAAAATGAACAAGGTGGCAGATGCATTAAGCAGGAGAATGTTGACAGTCCAAGAGATACAGCTGAAAAGCATTGGATTAGAGAGTTTCAAAGACCTCTATGGTGAGGATGAAGACTTCTCAGAAGCCTACAAGGTATGCTCTGATTTTGAGAATCATTTTCATAGTCAATATGCTGAGTATACGCTACAAAATGGACTGTTATTTAAGGGTAATATGTTGTGTGTTCCAAGAGGGTCAATGAGGGAAAACTTGATTCAAGAAAAACATAATGGCAGTATTAGTGGGCATTTTGGCATCAACAAAACATTGGAATTAGTGTAAAGGTTTTACTATTGGCCCAAGTTGCCAAGGGATGTTAGAAAATATGTGGAGCAGTGTGTAGTTTGCATGAAAGCAAAAGGGGGAGCTAGCAATGTTGGTTTGTATCAGCCCCTACCTATTCCTAACAGACCATGGGAGTGTGTGAGCATGGATTTTGTGGTAGGTCTTCCTAAGACCAAGACTAGTTTTGAGAGTATTTATGTTGTGGTAGACAGATTTAGTAAAATGAGTCACTTCATACCTTGCAAAACTACTCATGATGCCAGCTACATAGCTCATCTTTTCTTCAAGGAAGTTGTTAGGATCCATGGACTACCTCTAAGTATTGTTTCTGACAGAGATGTGAAGTTCATGAGTCACTTTTGGAAGACTCTATGGAGCAGATTGGGAACAAATCTGTCATTTGGATCAGCTTACCATCCTCAGACTGATGGTCAAACAGAGGTGGTTAACAGAGTGTTGGGTAATCTTCTAAGGTGTCTAACCAAGGAATATGGATAGACCTGGGATATGGTAATTTCTCAAGCTGAATATGCTTATAATGATAGTGTAAATAGAACTACAGGAAAAATTCCTTTTGAGGTTGTGTATGGGATGCACCCAAGAGGTATTTGTGAACTTAGAGACCTTGGATCTATGGAGCATAGGAGTGGACATGCTGAAGACTTCACTCAGACCATGAAAGAGATTCATGAGCAGGTCAAGAACACAGTCACAGCAGCAACCCAAAAGTTGAAGGAGAATGTTGATTTGTCAAGGAAGGATGTACAATTTGTAGTTGGGGACTATGTTATGGTCCACCTCAACAAATCCAGATTGCAGAAGGGAATGGCAACCAAGTTACATATGAAAAGAGTGGGTCCATGCAAGGTATTAGCCAAATATGGCAAGAATGCATACAAGGTGGAGTTACCTACTGATCTAGGAATCTCACCGGTGTTCAATGTTGCTGATTTGATCAAGTATAAAGGGATAGTCAAGGATCTAGATCAGGACAGTAAGGAGGTCTTCAATGACATCAGCAACATGTCCATACCAACTCCAGACAAGCTACAAGCAGAGAAGATCTTGGAGTCAAGAGTGAAAAAGACTACAAGGCACAAGGTGTACATGGACCATCTTGTCAAATGGAAGGATAAGCATGAATCTGAAGCTACTTGGGTAGAAGAAGCAGATTTTAAGAAGCAAGGCATTGATATGTCTCTGATCTCTCCTAAAGTTCCTTAGTTGTTTGTGCTGAGAGGGGGAGAATGGTGCAGGAGCACCTGGCAGAGAACTATTTTGTTTGAAGTTTTTAATTTTTTTGTGCTATCATAAGGTCATTTTGACCATTATTTTAGGTGCTTAGGGTGTTTTTGAACATTGGGAAAGAAGGTGACAAGTATTAAATAATTTTACAACATCATATTGCTAGGTTGGCAAAAATTGTTAAATGTCTGAAAACACAGCGGGTTTTACAAAAGTTGTTTTTAGGTCATTTTGAAGCTCAAACCAAGCATCTAAATTGATTTGGAAGCCTATTTAAGGCATGCCTCGACTTTGGGAAGAGGTTATACTTTTTTATGTTGAGTGACATTTTTGAAAATTGAAGAAAAAGCGTACAAAGACAGTTTTTCTACATTTTTGTGTTAAAAAAAAACTGAACTTTAATGGCGTAGCTCTGCTATCTTCTTGTTGGTAGTATGTAGTATTTACATTTTATAAGCTTGAAGTGCCATCTTTTTGTCTTTGTATACCTTTTTCCTTCTTTTATCTATAAATACTTTGTTTTCTGTCATTTTTAGTCCTGTAGCAAGCTGTTTTTAAAAATGGAGTCCTAGGGTGCCTTCCCATCATACAAATTGTACAGAATTTTGGGAAATCTGCCTAGGCTCCATGCTTGTAAATATGGTAGCTGTACATATGGTAGGTGTTAGGTTTTCTTTGGTTGCAAGAGCTGGAAGAAAAGCCTTGCCCTAGGCGAGCCAATGAAGAGCCCGGCTAGGAAAGGCTGCAGAACAGCATTAATAACTTGCAGGGGAGAAAATATTTTCAAGATATTATTTTTGGAGAATTTAGGGGAAGGTCTTGGCCATGTATGGTGTTAAGGAAGAGAGCCCAACAATCTGTTTAGGAGGAGAACTTTTCACCAGTCCTAAAACTGTTTCTGAGCAGTTTAGAACCCTAGCTACTTGACAAATTTGGTGTTTGGACAGCACACGGCCTGAGCAAGACTAAAACCTTTGAAATATTGAAGGTGTAGATAGGGGAAAGACATTTCCTAAGTCAAGAACCTAAGTCCTTTGGTGGGTTTAGGAAGGAAAAGCAATTTACTTCTGTTCAAAGGCTTAATGGCTACTAGCCATTCAAACCATAGGAAAGCATCTTGTGAAAGCAATGGCAAGATAGAAATTTGTGGTTGTCTAAGAACCCTAGACAAGCCATTTTGAAGTCTTTGTAACCTTTTCTAACCCCTGCAAGAACCTAGAAAAAGGTTGAGTTTATTTGGTCTTTAGGGTAGATTAAGGGCCAAAGGAGAATGAAGCGTTGAACCAAGGATTGGTTGGGTTATTCAAAATTTGTCAAGATAGTGAGGTTGGCGGGAGAACCAGGGGAACTTAGACAAGGTAAAGTTCCTATAGGTTAAGGTGGAACAGCAATTTCACCAAGGAGGTCTATGACAAGGCCTAGCGCAGGAATCTGTGGTTGCTTCCTGCAGCTTCTAAAACAGTGTGTTTGAGTTCCTGCAGCCTCCCTATCACCTACAAATATGGCTGACAATAAAAAGAGGACATTGAAATTGCATTCCATCAAGTATGTGACTATCGACAATGAGCTATGGTGGAGAAACTCGGATGGTGTATTTCTCAAATGTGTGGATAGAAAACATGAATTGGAACTCTTGCAGGAAATGCATAATGGAGTGTGTGGCGGTCATTACATGGAAAATACCACTGCTCATAACGTCTTGGGAGAAATATTCTGGTGGCCTACTACTTTTAAGGATGCTCACAAGTTTGTTAAGACTTGTGATGCTTGTCAAAGATTTTCAGGAAAGCTAAAGTTTTTCAGGGAATCTATCACTTAGGATATTTCTGTTCAAACCCCTTTCCAACAATGGGGAATTGATTTCATTGGATAAATCCCAGAAAATTCTAGTGGAGGGCATTCATGGATCCTTGTTGCTACTGACTATTTCACAAAATGGGTAGAAACAATACCCACAAGAAAGGAAACAAGAAAAGTGGTGGTGGAATTCCTTTTGAATAATATTCTCATCATATTTGGAGTCCCGAAAAAGATCATCTGAGATAATGCTATGTGTTTTAAGTCTGAGGAATTCATAGATTTTTTTGGTAAACATGGCATACAATTTTCTTATTCTTCACCTTACCATCCTTAGGGAAATGGTCATGCTAATTCTAGCAATAAGATCTTAATGAAAATCACCAAAAGGGTGATGGAAAAGAATAAGAAGGTTTGGGACTCAAATCTGAAGTTGGCACTTTGGGCAACTAGAGTGACTATGAAAAAGGCTACTGGTTATTCACTGTTTGGCCTTGTGTATGGTCTAGATACTAGCTTTCCATAGAATAACCTACTAAGGATGTATAATTTTTTAAAAGAATATGATGATGATATTTGTTATGACATGCATCACAAAATTGATAATCTTGTGCAATTAGATGAAACTAGAAGAGAAGCTCAAGCCAAGAATGCAAAACTATAGTTGCAAGTCAAGCACTTGCATGATAAGAGAGCTTCTCCTAGAAAATTTGAGATGAATAGTATGGTACTAGCTTGGAATGTGAGGGCTCGAGATAAGGGTAAACATGGAAATTTTGAAGCATTATGGTTATTCCCTTATCTGATAGCCAACACACATGTGGAGGATTCTTACTTCCTCCAAAGGTTGACAAGAATTTTTTTTGAATTGCCAGTACATGAACAGTTCTTGAATCCATACTTTTCCTATGTTATGATTCCATGTACACTATAGGTTTTGTACTTTTTGTATAGGTTTTCTTGCTTTAGTTGTGTTTGGTTTGGTCTTTCTACCTAGTCTGGGTAGTGTCCTAGTTTTTGGTTCACATGTGTTTGACTGGTCTGCTTCAACCTAAGATTCTAGGATCTTTCCATGCCTGCAAGAGGCATGTGTCCCCAATCAGAGCCACTGATGGAACTCCCAAAATTTTCATGTTCCATCTCAAAATCATGTTAAATTCTAGGTAAGGTTTGTATCTGAGGGCTTAAGGTTTTGGATATTATCACTGTTTAAGGGTTTTAGTTTACCTAAGATCCTACTTGAAAAATCCTTGACTTTATTTCCTTGTTAAGGTTTTAATTCTCTGTTGAATCCTTGTTTCCAGTTCCAAATATTTTAAGTTATGACTTATGCCATCAAAATACATAAAGTGATTGGCCCTTTGGTCTAGTCATATCAGTTATTATATGTTAGCCCATTGTTTTAATTCTTCCAAAGCGGGCTAAATATTTCCTACTAAAATTGTTCAAGCCTTAGGTTTTTAATCCTATGGGTTATAGTCTCGTCGACCTAGTCAGGTCCCTCTTTTAAGACTAATAGTTTTGTCGTGTGTAGATATGAAGATCTTTAATAACCATCTGATTGTCACAAGCAGATCTTGGTCACTCCTTGTGTGCCCATTTTGTTTCATTTCTTACTATTTTATCCTCATGGGCTAGCAGGAATAAGCCACGCGTCTTCTGTATAAGTGATACTGATGTCTATATTAAGGATGGTTGGTGGTATTGAAAGAAGACCTATGTCAAGTGTTGAGTAATGTGGTTGTGTTTTGACTGTTCCCCGCACATCCACTCCTGTTAATTCTTCATTAAAATATTCAAACGGGCTAGCGAGCGACTACCATGTGGTGAGTCCAACTATGGGTCTGATGTTTCCAAGCAGTCAGTGTGTGAATCTTTGAAGTGAATCAATATTTGATAGTGGGTGACATGGGTGATTCTTGACTACTCCCCACTATCCCATGCAGGCCCTACCTTTACTAATTGATTCTTAACGGGGTGGTGGGTGATTTCCACATTGAATAACCCAAAGGACGTGGAAGCATTAGAGAAATGGAAAATATTAATCAAATATTTCAACATGAAGCATATAGAATAATGTTTGTACTACTAAAATAAGATATAATGCATGTGTTTGAGGTCTTTTAATCTGGGTCATGGATGGTATAAGAAGGATAAGTCTACAGGAAATTGGTCTTGGATTAAGATGTGAGTATGAAGAGGTCGCAAGGACTTAATCTCATCCCTTCCCCATCTCCCCACTAATGAAAGTTTCACATGAGTTAAGACTCATGAGGGAGAGGGAAAGAAGACATGTGGATTATGGCTACAATGACAAAGGAATGGTGGAGCCCGTAGATCACCAGCAAGTGGTTCCATATGGCTTTATGTCATTTGATAAGTATTGCAGCTATGTAAAGTCAGGATTTTCAAATCAAGTTGACTAAATCTGGATCGTCCATCAACTAACATGACTGCATGATCAATGGCTAGCATTCAAAACTTAGTTCGAGGGCAAGTGAATTGTTCTAGTTTTCATGAGTGAGCCTTAATAATGGAAGGGATGTCGAGCTACTAAAGCAGAAGGTTCAAAACTATTAAAACCTATCTTGAAAGCACAATTAAGCATTATAAAGGATATTATACACACTTGGAGATCTTTTGTTGTAATTTTTAGGCTTGTCTAGTGTCGAGGCTAGTGTTATCAACCTACAAAAGAACCAATAAGTGAATTAGTATGTTCCCCTCTGAATTATTGATAGAGTTTTGGTTTCTCAAACCTTTGAGTCTGTTAGGATTTTCTCTTGATTCTACATTTTAAGGTTTTGCATTCATAAAGGATAAATGGTTGGTGCTGCATTGTCATAATTACTATCAAAACCTTATTTGAGCTATAAGTTGTGTTCAAGAAACCAAAAACCCTGCTTTGTAATACCTTTTGTGTCATGGCTCCTAAAGCACAATCAAAAGCATTTTCATCTAAAGGGGAGGTTTATGCTCCCAATATACCTTTGAATAAAGACCTTACTAACGAGTTACCACCCTTGACCAGTAAAAACTTAAGGGTCATCTACTTCTTTGAGGTCAGAAAGTAGTGGAGGGTTTGATTAACAAGAGCAATTCTATTAAGGACACCAAATTACCTTATATTGGGTGGGAATTGTTCTATAGTTGGTTCAAGACTAGAAACATGGGTATTCCAATGTCTAATGTCTACATGGAAGTTGTTTTTCTATTAAGGACACCAAATTACCTTACACTAGGTGGGAATTGTGACATGGGGAAGTTGACTGTGCCCAATATCTACATGGACGTTGTTTTTCTCAAAGCAGTGGCCACCAATTATGACCCAGTTACAAGAACTATAAGAACATATGATGGGAAGGAAATGGTCAATATTACTAAGATTGCATTCATCTGAGTCCACATTCTGCCAACATATCTAGTATAAATTGCAGGTTGAAGGATTACAATAGGGAAAAATCATAAGGGGCCTTTCCCTATTAATTATTTTATTTTCTACTTCCAAAAATCCTTTTACTCTATTTTCCAAATAATTGGTTATGATACTGTCACAACAATGGCAATTCCTTTGGCATGAATGTGTATGGAAACCCATATTCAACACCCCCAATATTGCATCGTGTATGACCATGTGGGGTTTCTTGTAGAAAATATTCATGAGGGATTGATAAGGTTGAAGAAAGGTACAAATCTAGTAAGGTTTAGTTGGTACTTATTATTGATGCATATGTTTTTGTTCAAAGGTGCACCTTACTTCAGGCATAAATTGACTTTGGATAGGAAAGAGGGTAACTTGGATTTTCCCATGCAATGTTGGACTACTATTTTTAGAGAAGGATGATAGGACATATGATTATGTGACTTTTCAAAACTTGTTTTCTTTAGAATTAATGAGAGTGCTAGTGTTGAGTATACCTAGAATTCTCATAGCTCTACATGACTTCTTAAGACCCAAGGAAAGAAGGCCTGAGTTGGGATTTGATCACAATTGTGGAGATGTTATCCTGTATCCTGATTACACTTGTTTAAGAGTGTATGGTTCCATGGTTGCAGCTCACTTGCTACCAAGGTATGTGCTAGAGAGAATTGTTTTCCTTGAGGTGATATGGAAATTGGGGACTCTGGAAAATGAACATCTGTTGAAGCAAGGAAACGAAACATTCTTTCCTTTGTATACATATTTTTTTGATTTTGTGATGACAAAAGGAGGTTGGAATAAAATACTTGATATCCTCAAGGCCTACCGCATGCATAGATTAGTTAAGAGGATCATATATGATCCCAAAGGTTTTATGGCCTAGTTTAAGGAAAGGAACAAGATCTACAAATTTGTGCATATTTTCCAATATCCAGAGGATGTGATAAGAAATGTGTTTGAAATTTTGGAACAAGAAAAAAGAAGAGCAAGGTGGATTGCATTTAATAAAGTTCAAAGAAAGATAAAGAAAGAAGAACCTAATTTCAAGGTTCTTCTAGAGATTGAAAATGTAATGCAAAAGGTGGAACATGTATCGAAGAATTTTGAGACAATAATGGGCCATGTTGAGACTAAAGGGTGATAAGTAAGGATAAGGGGAAAGCCCCCATTGCAGTAGAACAGAGTGGGGGAGAAGTCCCTGCTATGGAAAAAAAATCTACATCTCAAGCCCATGAAGAACCAAGAATAAAGTTCTTTGTAAGGAGAAAGAGTAAGGCAAAGAAAAATGATGCAGCTCCTACTTTCTCTCAACAAGAGGAGCACCAACCTCCTTCTCTTGTGCGACAAGTATCACCACCATCTCATCCAAGTCCAATAGAGCTTGAAATTGTGGATATTGATTCTCCACCACTTAGTGCATCACCACTAAAAGAGCCACCGTTGAAAAAGAAAAAGGTTGAAGTGACTTGTCTAGTGGACTATGTTGATGAAGACTCTGATGATGACATTTGGGTATCAAAGCAGGAAATACAAGGAGTTCCCACTACACTAGTAATGAGGACGACATAACAATTGGGTATGAGATTGAGTAAAGTTGATCTCATTTGGCTCAATGGAAAAGATGGCATGTGGGTTGAATCATGTACAATGTTGATGAGTTCCAAACTAACCAGAACCCACATAAATGACAACAACAAATACCAATACAGAATATGCAAGACAGAAAAGTGACTCACTTGCAATTATTTTTAGAAAATAAAATTACAGATTCAAAGCTTACATGCTACAACCTCATGGGCTTGATTCATTACAACAAAATTAACTCTGAAAAGAAAAACTACTATTTGGAGCCACAATCTGCACTATCAGGGCCACCTCCTACAATCCCCACTTAACCCTTTTTTATTTTCCCTAATAACTACCCTAGAATGTTCTAGAAAGTTCAAATTCCTCTTTTTGTTTTGGCACCAAAAGTATCACTGTTTGATTTTTGGCCTAGGAAGAAATTTTTATGAAATTCACTTTTTAGAGGACCAAATTTGTAGGGCCATAAATTTTGATCCGAGTTTCCGATTCGCTATTATTGTATATCGTTGGAAAGAACTTGACGGGCTCTATAACATGCAAACCCATCGTAGGTCAGTTCAACCACCTTTTGAGTTGTTTTGGGGCCTCTAAAGTTTTATATCTAAATTTGAAGCTGCATTGGAGAAATTTCCCAAGATGGAAACTTTAATTTCTCCCAAACCATGCAGGCTATTGAGGTGATTCTTTCGCGACCAGAAATCTTTTTTTGCTCTGCTCCTTGAGGTAAATTTTCACGTCCATACAAGCCCATTTAGGTTGACTTACTAAAAATAAATTAAATGCCTATTTTTCGCTATTTTTTATGCCTAGCAGTCTTATACCCCTTAAGTTTCATCATGGGACTCAAAAAAATTAAAGAAAATAAAGAAGACAAGTTTTTTGGGTGATGCAAGATTTCCCTACATTGTTGAATGCTCTTGCATCAAATATTTTTAGATGATGACTCATTTGTAAAGTCTCAATCTTTTATGGAATTTGCATATAGAGTTAAAAGAGATGAATATGCCAATATCCTGGTTATAGAAAGAAGCATTCATCTAGAATTACTTGATGTCGCCATCCAAAAAAGGTCTTGAATGAAATGAGAGCTAAATTCTAAAAGATGACTGCAAAAGAGGGTCAAGAATTGGTAAGAAATAGTGGCATTTTGTTGCTTCTAGAATGGGATTTAGCTTCTACCATAGCCTTTGATATAATAAATTGATGTGATAGACCTCTCTAAAATTCAAAATAAGTATAATTGCACTACAAGGGTCTACTTTTAGTGAGCAATGGGATGCATTAGCTATCTGGTCTCTAGCCCCAAGTACAAGGAAGCCTGGGATTGTTGAGGCTACATCTAACTACAGTGGAGGCCTAATAATAAAGAGGGTGTCACAAACATCAACTCTAGAGGAAGAAAACATGTCAATACATGTTGCACAATTCACAAGTGCCACTGTAGAATCTGTAACTGCAAAAAAGAAGAAGCTCAAGACAAAACACAATGATTTATTAGTTAAATATGGGAAGCTTGAACAACACAATATGCAGATGCAGACAAAGGTAGCATTACAGGAGGATAAGTTGCAAATTTTATAACTAGGAAAGCATAAGGAGACTAATGTTGATTCCCCTACCACTTCACAAGAAATTGCACCCCTTGAATTTAGCACTGAAGTGAGTTCCTGATGGGAAATTGTGCCATACAACATGGGAAGTGTTCCTACTTCAATAATGGAGCCTAGTACTTTAGAAACGCCACAGGTTGAGGAAGATATCAACAAGGAAGAGTTTCTCAAGCAGCTAAATGAATATAAGGAGAAAAGTGAAAATCATGATAAGGAGGTTTTTAATAGCAACATAGAGATTGTCACTATAGTATTGGAGCATTTGAACAAAAGAGTAAAAAATAGATTGAATAGCATTCATTATAAGTATTCATCCATGGTGGTTGCTATAAATAATTTTGACAATGACAGAGAAAGAGTTATTCCACTTATGGAAGCATGGATCCCTAGGATGAAGGAATTGAGATTGTTGTCAATTGGAGCTAAGCAAGATGCCAACCCTCCTAAAAAATTTAAGCCCATTGTTACTCTTGTAGGTAAAATTGAGGGGTAAAGGGGAAATATTGAACCTTTGGAGATCAAAGTAAGGGAGCTGGTGAAACATTTTCATCAATCATATCACGGTCTCCTTCCATCTATTCTAAGTGGTGATGGTAGCATAAAAACCCTACAAGAATGGAAAGATGAAACTAATAAAATTATTTCAGATTAGGAAATTTCAATTTGTCAAAATTATCATATCGGCACACTGAAGAAAAATATGGATATGTTGGCTCATGTAGAGATTTTCTTGTTGGAGTTTGAAAAGGAGGCCAACCAAATTGTTACCAAGTATGCTCCTTATAGGGAAAATGTTGATGAAGTCATGAATTTTTACTGGCCTATTGAAGAGGAATTCCTGGCATGGAGAGGTAGATACTTGGAGGGGGTGGTGGATTAATAAGAAATGGTGGGATGGTAATTTAAAAATTTTGGTTCTAAAGTATGCAAACATGATGAATAATGGATAGGTGAAAATACACTACATAGCCTTGATTTAGTATAGATTAGGCTTTTGCTAAAACATAGAAAATATATTGCATCTTCTTCAAATTGAATTGATGACAGGGCTGCAGACTTGGACTTATCCTTTGTCCTTTCTCTTTATTTCTTTCATGCTTTCTTTCTTTCCACTAGGTGTGCATGGGCACAAATTTTGAGGTAACTGTTTGAAGATACTTTTTGAAAATAGGACCGGATCTCCAACAACAAATGAAGAATAATTTTTATTCACACATGTTTCCCACCTCTTGGGAATGTTGAGTAATTGAAAAAGGAATCTTTATTATAGCAATCCAATATGGTATTGACATGTGTACTTTCTAGCCTGAGGCTAGTTTTGCTCCTTCATTTCTATAAGAAGGAATTTAGGGCCATAAAGTAGGGGTTCATTATTTTTCAATTGACATTGTGAATTGTAAAAGGAATATCAAGCATGTTTTAAATTTTTTCTTAAGTTTAGAGTCTGTTTTTATGTATGTAATTTTGATAACAATGTAGCAAATACAATATAGAGTGATACCAATTTCATGGATATTGTCTCTCCTTCGTACTTGTTTTATGAGTAATGAATTAAATTAATCAAGGATTATTTTGTTCATCTCTATTTTTTATCAACGGATGTTTAATTTCATTCCTTCTTATCAGTTCAATGAATTAATGTAAATGCTTGGATGAGTTTGTTAACTCATTAGAATTAGGTGCTAGGATATTTGTAAGAAGTGATGATCATGAATGTGATAGGGGAATGATGTAATGAAGTATTTCTTGAGATTGTATGTTGCTATTATTGAGTTTTTTTCTAGTTGCATAGGTTGATATTGACTCTATGTTTGGGATAAGGCACTGGTTTGTGCCAAGTATTCATAATTCAGGCTTTGTGTTGATTCATTAGCTAATCACTTTTATTTCACAAAATTTCAAATGAGTACCACTGTATTTATTTTGTGTTGAGTTTCATTATTCTCATGCTCCAAGTGTAGGATATCAATAAATGAGCTTCCA
>VDFB02109818.1:0-24532 GCA_007258455.2 Sequoia sempervirens
TCAACAAAAGTCAAAGAATTTGGAACTTCAACGTTTCTAAGGAAGAGTTGGTCAATCCATTTATTGAGTGGGTTGTTGGAATGAATTCCAATGTTGGTGTCCAGTTACAACCATGGATCCTTGATAGATGTCTTGATCAAGCAAATGATCGGAAAATATCAAGGACTACTTGAGTCTAAAATACATTAATATATACAGAAGTGTCCAAATATGTAAGCCCTGAATCATATTCTTGGCTAAATTTCTTATCATTAGATCTGAAGCAGATAGAGATTAAAAATTCTCCTGCACGAAATTCTCGATTCCTATCATTCTCAGAATTACAGCTGATAATATCAAATGGAATGGTTCCAATATGGGAAAACATTGTCTGAAAGAAGGATATCAAATCATAGTATTTAAGGAAAGAATAAACAAAATGCTCTTCCCACAGCTTGGAGGCTCTTTGGTGAGCTCCTAAATATCATATGCAGAGATTAAAGAATAAGAGAATAACACAAGGAATTTAGGCTGGCAGAACTTTTCTACCCTAATTAATTCCACAGAGCACCCTGCTATAGGATACAAGTATAAATGTAAACAGCAAATAGAATGAGATATGATTAAGCCAAGGGTTAGATTAGATTATAAATTTATTACAAAAACTAATCTACCACTTACACAGTATATAACATAGTGAATTGGCTCTCCAAGCCAACTACAAATTATATGTTGTTTAGGAGGACAATATGCTCCACCCAAGAGGCTTTGTACCCAAAACCTTTGCAAAAGTAGGACCCCCCTCCTTCGTCATTCAAAGATGTCATTAATGCTGATGAGCCCTCCTCTTCTAGGCATGATAATGGTGTTTGGTTCTTAATGCACACAACCAATGATGCCAAATCAAACCAAAAGTTGGAAAACTGTCCCAGAACAAATGGGTGTTTGGAGAAAAGTCAGATAAGCAATTCTTGGTCATAAATTCAGAACTGATCGCAAAGAATGTGCTCTATCTTTCTAACCGTGCTTTGATTTGCCAATTCATGGGCATAAGGATTGCTCTACCTTGCCTAGAAGCTTGGGCCCACAAAATTTGACAACCTGAAGGAGATATGAAAGTTATTTTACCCTCAAATGGATATTTCTTTGTAGTCTTCACAAGAATGGCAAATCGTAACAAGATATTTGAAGGGGATTTGTATTTCCACAATCAAGCAGATTAATTCATTAAATTCTAGCATGTGTGATTCAATCCAATCAAGGAGCTCCCTGTTGAAATCCTACTTTGGGTTCACCTCCTTCAACTTCCCATGGAGTTTTGGAGACTGGATATCCTCCAATATATAGCTGTTGTTCTTAGGAAACCCTTGGGCCCTTCTCAACATACAATAGAAAGAAATGTAACAACTCATGCTTGACTTTGAGTTCAAATTGACTTCAATAATCCATTACCTAATTTCTTAGAGATCCAACATATAGATTAGGTAGCCATTCCTTTCAGATGTCATGTTCGCCACGCTTATGGGCATTTACAGAAGAATTGTCCTAAATAGACTCCAAAGGTTCCTCAATTCCTTCCTGAGATTTCAGCAGCTAATACCAAAGCAAAAGGAAAAGTCCTAGTTCAAATAGAATAACCAAACTCAAATGGATTTATTCCTGTGAAATCTCAGAAAGGTGAAGAATGTGAACCGCTAGAGGAAGGACATCCCATTTAGTAACAAGTTTGATGTCCTCGAGAATTTTGAAGAACCTAAATCTAGCTTGCATGAAAAGATTTATGTTGGTCAGGACGTGGACCTTCCTAACTTCAGTATCTTATCTAACACTTCAAAGGTTAATGCACCAACAGGTATGCAGATGTTCTCTAAAGAAGGGATTTCCTAACTTCCAATCAAATGGACATATTCAAAATCAAGAAGACATTAATGTGAATTCTAAATTAGTTGTGAGTTCACCCTCCTTCATATAAGTACCTTTGAAAGTCCAATCATCTATTTCTAAGCCTCGAGAGCTAAGGAAGATGGAAATAAAAAAGCTCCTCCACCATTGGGACTCCAACAAAAAAATCTCAAAGAAAAGGGATTAGAAAAGATTTCTAAGGCAAGGAGGAAAAAGGATTAGGAAGGAAAAAGGATTAGGAAAAGGTGAAGATGATAGGGGAATCTATTGTGGAATCTGCTGTCATTCAGACATTAGATACTCACTTCTATACTCCCAAAAAATGATTGTTATTTTTTGGAATGTTAGGGGGTTGGGCAGCAGCCCTTGACATTCTTCTAAAATTTGAAGAGGTAGTCAATGTCTATTGTGGCTCAAGGCTCGATTGGAGGGTTGGCATGTTTATGGGACCCTCATAGGCTCACTCCTCCTTTTGAAGTACAAGCATACACTCCTTTATCAGTGGTATCTTGCTTGATTCTGTAATTCCATTTTCCTCACCACAATGTCTATGCTCCTACTGATTTCAAGGTAAGATCTGCTTTGGTCCCATATTAGACTTGTTCATTCAATAGCTTTTCTATCCTGGATCTAGCAAGGAATTTAATGTTATCTTAGTCTTGATGAGAAACTTAGTGTTTATAATCGCTCAGAGGGTTGGTGTTTATGGGACCCCTCATAGCTCACTCCTTTTGAAGTACAAGCATACACTCCTTATCAGTGGTGGCATCTTGCTTCGATTCTGGTAGTTCCATTTTCCTCACCAATGTCTATGCTCCTACTGATTTTCAAGGTAAGATCTTGCTTTGGTCCCATATTAGACTCGTTCATTCAATAGCTTCTTTTCTATCCTGGATCTTGTATGGGAATTTAATGTTATCTTAGTCTGATGTGAGAAACTAGTGTTAATCGCTCTGAAATTCCATCATCTACTTTTGTTGAGACATAATTTTCCTTTTTATCAACCTAGCGGATGTCAAAACCAAGAAATGGAATCTTTATTTCTGGTCAACATAAGATGTGGGTTGTAGCATCGAAAATTGTCACCCTTGACAATTTCACACTAGATTTTGCTCCCCATGTGCTTGGACCTATTATGCATTAATTGCCCATTTTTATAAATATTATTGGAAAATCAAACATGGGAAACCAAATTATGCATTTATTATTTTTCCCCCACCACTTTTAGAACCTGAAAAAGGTGGATCTAGTCTAGGGTGCACTACACCCTAGACCACCTAATTTGACCCCAAATTTGAATATCATACAAATACAAGGTATTTTCACCACTTTAATCCTAGCACTTCAATTGAGCAAATCAAGTATCCTAAAATCAGTCAAGGGCAGTCAAGAGCAGAATTATCAAGCATTTTAGCAGCATTATTATAGCACTTTCATTAATCAAGTTCAAGCTTGCAAGTCATCAAGATGAATGAAGCAATTATGTGCAAGGGGCTATCATGATCAATCATGCCAAATCATGAAGATGTATTGAGTTATCCTCTACATGTTAATTGCAGCAATCCGCTATGTTATGAGCTACCTTTTCTAGGTCTATCAAGAAATCAAGGCATCCATCAATCAAATTTTGTGGCAACTTGTGTGTGGCATCTCTTCTTCAAGGATTTTCACATCAAGGTAACATTATCATTTGTCATTTATCAATTTCAACAATTATTGTTGTTTTAGCCTACCCTCACCTAGTGTTGATGTTGTAGCTTCAGGCTACATACTTCCGCCTTGCATTGTATTCAATAAATTTCATATAGCCTAACGGCTATTTATTTATTGCCATTATTTAAGTGAAGAGGCGCTTCACTTGGAAATTATTATACTTCATTTGGGCGGACTCTCCTTGTAATTTGCACCATTTATTTGTAAATTCATTTCATATGGTGGCCGACCTTGTTCATGAAGAGGTGCAACCTCTTCCTCAGTTTGTATATATATGAGATCACTTCATTCCATCAAGGCATCAATTGCATTCATTCATTCAAGTGCGAGTTCATAAGAGAAGTGTGAATAGTTCAAAAGCAGATTGAAGCTTATAAAGAGGCTGATATATTATCGTCAAAAGAGTTGTATTATCTTCTAGAGATCGCATCATATTGGTGTTGTTGTTTGGCCTCATAATCGGCCTCATTGTAAAGGAGATTAGTGTTTCATATTCAATATATAAGTGATATATTGTTGCTGGGTTTTTTCTCCCTCAAGTGGAGGGTTTTCCAAGGGTATATGTTGTGTCTATTTGTTTGAATTTGAATTAAAATTCTGCTTTTCTTATCTGATCATAAAACTAACACCTAGGGTATGCTCTCTTGATCATTATCAATCGCTGTTGTGGAGGTAGGAATACCAACACGGGGTTTGACTTAGGCAAGCCCCTATACAGCACAACCCTCCCCCCCATTTTCATGTGTGCAAGTCAGATTTGGAGGTTTCAACTAGTGACAGTCCAAGGAAGCAAAGTGTAGACCTTAATCAACATCTCCAAGTTTTCAAATCCGAGGAAACAGGAGCCCAATTTGGAGTGCACCATGCCCCGAACTGGCTAATTGAGCTCCAAATTTGCAGCACAGACTCATTGTTACCACTTACCAAATCTCAAATCCAGATCAATTCTGTAACTTTCCGTTTTCATCTCCCGTTAAATTACATTTTCAGATCTAGGGTTATATGTCAAATAGGCTTTTCAAATCACACATCAAATTTATCATCCTCACAACACAAAATCACAAAATAAACACTAGGGGATTGACTCTCTATTGTAGCAACAAGCTAATCATCAAAACCCTAGTCAAATTATGTTTAATGTTGAGTCAAGTGAAAACGAGATAATCTTAGTTATCCTATTAAATCATTCTCCTTTTTGTTTTTTTTTTCCCTAAAAAGTCTCCTTTCAAGTTTCAACTTATGTGGCTCAAGGATCCTGATAATCACAAGTATATGAAGACATGGTATTTGAAGGGAAAGCCTCCCTTTGGTATTGCCATGCATTCTTTCTTCAAAAGACTTCAGCTTATTAAGTTCAAAGCTTAAGCAGTGGAACAAAGTTTTATTGGTAATATTTTCAAGAGAAAGGCTCAAGTTCAGGAAAAATTGGATAGTATAACATTTCAAATTAAAGAGCTTAGAATGCCCAAAGAGCTCCTATTCGCATAATATACTTATTCCAAAGAACTTAATGAATGGGAGCTTAGAAAGGAGATACTTTGGAGGCAAAAATCACAAATAGACTAGCTCTGGGAAGGGAATTAAAAACACCTCTTTCTTCCATTGTTCTATCAAAGAAAGGAGTGGCAATGTTGTTTCTTCCATATTGTCAACTCAAGGAGACCAAGTTTCAACTTTCCAAGATATCTCTTAGGAAGTTGTCTTGCACTTTTCTTCCTAGTTCACTAAAAATTGTCCAAGGGCTTTGGAGGAGGAACAACTCATTTTGTATTGCATCCCCCCTTTGGTTTCTAATGAAATGAATAACCTTCTTATGAGACCAACATCTATCAATGAGCTTGAGAATATGTTTTTCAAATGAAGCAAGCTAAAACCTTGGGTCCGTATGGTTTTCCTATAGAATTTTTCTAGGAATTTTAGGACATTCTAAATCTTGATCTTTTAGAGGTGACCAAGGAATCTCAAGCCAATAAGCAAATGCTTAAAGCTATCAATTCTATCTTTTGGCCTTGGTTCCTAAAAAAGAGGGGGCTAATTCCTTTGATTTGTTGCACCGCATAGTCCTTTGAAATATTTCTTACAAGATGATCATCAAACTTATGGTTAAGCACTTGAAGTAATTGTTGGTCTCTATTATTTTGCCTAAGTAGGAAGGATTTGTTAAAGGGCGTCAAATTATGGATGGTATTCTTGTGGTTGTTGAAGTCATTCATTCTATGTCCATTTCTAAGGAAAAAGCTAGGTCCATCAAGCTAGACATGTCCAAGGCATATGATGGAGTCAAGTGGTCATTCCTTGGGAAGGTATTATCTAGTTTTGGTTTTTCCTCAAGGCAGATTGAGTGAAACATGAGTTGTATAGACTCGCCCTCCTTTGTTCTTATCAATGGTATATTTTGTCTCCTCTTTTTTCTACTTCTAGAGGCCTTCAACAAGGAGACCCCCTATCTCCTTACCCTTTTATCATAATGGCAAAAGGCTTGGGCAGATTTATCAAGAACCAAAGAGTTAATAGTTTCATGAAGAGATGGTCCTAGGCTCACGACCTCAAATCTCAATCCCTCCTTCAATTTCTAATGATACAACTTTTATTGAGGTTGCAAAAATTAGTGAGGTATTCAACTTCAAGAAAATATTGGATAAATATCTGTCTACTTCAGGTCAGCAAATTAATGATGATAAGTCCGGTATTTTTTTCTTTAATACCCATGCGCTTATCTAGCAAGGAAATGCTCATATTTTGATTTTATAATTTGGAATCTCCCTCTAAATTGCATAGGAATTTCATTATCTACTAATAACCTTAAAAGAGATCAATGGAAGAGAATTTTGGAAAAATTGTGCATGAGGGTTAGTCACTAGACCTTTAGGTGGTTATCCTTTGCTGGTCAGTTGACACTTCTAAAATTTGATCTATGAGCTCTACCTACTTACAGATTTCTAGTTTCATCTGCCACTAACAGCTTTTGTAAAGAATTTGACAATCTCTCCAAGAAATTCTTATGGGCAAGGAATTTGAAGTTCCATAAATGGAGTTTAGTCATTTGGTACCAAGTCTATAGTCCTGAAACTCATGAGGTCTTGGTCTTAAGACACTCTGAGTTCAATTGCCAATCTTTAGCTGCCAAATTATTTATTGAAGATGGTGCAAGTACCATAAGCAACCTTGGGCACAAATCCTTAATTTCAAGTACTCGATGTTAGTTTTAGGATCAGAAATGTAAATAAGCAGAAATACAACACACAGATCAATGAACACAGCGATTTACCCTGGGAAAACCCTCCTACTCGAGGGAGAAAAACACAGCAAATAATATCTTCTTATAAATTGAAAGAATAAGAGCAGAAATCTGCATACAAATCAGGCCCTCGAATTTGGCCAAGACTTATAGAATAATAAATGCTGCTTCTCCTTGAGCAAATGAAAATACTTCTTCAAAGAATCGGATCTGCTGCTAAAAGGGGCGAACTGCTTCTAGGAATGTGAATTGGAGTG
Organism: Sequoia sempervirens; assembly: GCA_007258455.2. Classification (NCBI taxonomy): domain Eukaryota; kingdom Viridiplantae; phylum Streptophyta; class Pinopsida; order Cupressales; family Cupressaceae; genus Sequoia; species Sequoia sempervirens. The sequence continues at coordinate 7,090 of VDFB02109818.1, forward strand.
AATGATTTTTATGATCAAATGAGATGTCTTCACCTTCCTTATATACAAAGTTAGGCGACCTCTTCTCTAGGTCAGCCCCTAGAAAATATAAAATATTATTTGTAAATCAAGGCCAATCTGCCTTGAAGATCATTATGTCTAGGAGAAAATATCTCCCGCAGCTACAACACTAACACTTGAGAGGAGTTTTTGATGAAGATATAACCCAAATCTAATAGGGAAAGGTTCTATGGTTTGTAATACTATTAAGAAGAGGGCCTCCATTATTAAGGAGGGTTTTTTCTGGATTTTCAAAAAAGGTGACAAAGCTCTTTTTTGGAATGATTCATGGGATCTCCAGCCCCAAATCCTTTCATCCTTCCCCCACCTCCAACCTTTGAGTGAATTTTTTTGGTTGCAGAGTGCTCTAAAGTTGTGGATTTTAAGTACCCTATCCATTTGGGGAATTCCCAAATATATCATTAGAAGGAACCCAATAATTGGCCTAAAGGAGGATCCACTGGTGCTCGAGATACACTTGCTTCCATTTGGTTGATAGGCCTTGTTGTTCCCTGGAGGGAAGAGATGTTCTTGCATGGGGCAAGGATCCAATTTGATTACTCTTGGCTATCAATTCTTAGAATGTAAGAAAGGTGTGAATAAAGACTTTCCCTGGTGGAAAAATATTTGGAACAAATTCAGTTGGCTCAAGCGTAAAATAAATTCTTGGTTTTTGTGTTAGAACAAATGCTTTACCTGGGGTGATATCAGAAAGCATGGATTTCATGGTCCTTCAAAATATGTGTTGTATGGCATTAGCAAAGAAAATATTGCTCACCTTTTCTTTCAATGCCCTTTCTCCTTGGACATCTAGAGCCAATGGTGGAAGAGGTGGAATAGGCCTATCATTCATGCCACTTTAACTTTTGGGCAAAGCATAAGTCATCATCCTCCATTGGCTTCTTTTATTGTTGTTGCCTGGGACCTAGGCCTTATTTTTATTCTTTGGCAAATCCCACAGAAGACAAAACGTCAAATATTCCAAGAAAATTAGAGTTTTATCATGTAGATCTAGCAAAAAGTAAGGAACTCAATCAAGGAAATTATTGAGGCCAAATGCTCCTTTAAAGATGATATTTCCCCTTTTGATATTCAGGTGTCAAAGATCCTAGAACTCTCCCCCTCTCCTGCTTTTTAAAATCAATTAGGCTCTGAATTGAAGGTTTCCAGGAGAGTGAACAGGATTTGTAAGCGGTCTCCTCCCCCTCTTGGATTCTTCAAAATTAATAACAATGGATCTTCAAGGGGTAATCCAGGTGAAGCTGGGATTGGTGGAGTGGGTCATTATGGTGATGGTCTGGCTCATTTCTTTTTCTCCAAGTCTATGGGGTGCTGCACTAATAATCAAATGGAAGCCCATGCCATTCTTGTGGTGTTTGAGAAAGCTTGTGAGCTTGGTTGGAAGACTGATATCTATGAAATGGATTCTATGATCCTAGTTTCTCTTTTGAATAAAGGACAGTTGCATGAGTCTTCATGGAGATTGGCCACTATTGCAGAATAGATTCTCCATCTCACTCTGCATTTTGATTATATTTCCTTTGTCCATATTCCTTGGGAATGGAATGTTGTTGCAAATTGCTTGGCTAAATGGGCATCTAAAGTTGACGGTAATTGGAATGTTGCTGATTGGGACTTCTTTGCCTCTAGATATATCTAAGCAACTTCTTCAACTTATTCTTCATGACTGGGCTTAAGGCTTGTTTGCAGCCCTTAGGGAATGGGGAATTATGTCAGGATCAATGTTTGCTTTGTTTCTTGGGGATGGTGGCAAGTGGAAAACCTCCTTGGGTTTTCCTTCTTCTAGCTTTAATAATAGCTATTGCCATCTAGAAATCTCTTTGCTGTAATTTGTAATAGTTACTCTTTATTAATATATTTTCTTTTTGCCAAAAAAATATATATTAAATATTAAACAAACGTATTGTATTATTATCTATTTACAAATATATAATAAATTAATTTTAAATTAATTAATATATAACAGATATATTAAATTATTATATTAACATAAGTTATATTATCATTTTTTTAATTATTTTTATTTTTAAATTAAAAATAAAAACTTTATCCCAAAGAAACACAATGCTAAGTCTTTAAATAACTGAAAAGAATATGGTTGTCTTTTAAACCTCCTTAGTTTATGCCATTTATGGCAAGGATGAATGAAAGATACAAATCAATTATCATTTATGCATGCTTGGTCAAGACGATTAGGTGACATAATAGAAAAGGATGATGTAGTTTCCCCTTGAAGCATGGATGATAGGTTGTTTATATGATGATAATGAGCTTCTACATGTGTATTTATTTGTTAAAGCGGGTGCTTTTGGAAATGTATTAATGGTGGTTGCTTATGTTGTTTGTGCAAGAAAGTTGGTTGGGGAAGGTAGGCTAGCTTAATAGGCAATGGCAAGCAAGAACAAAGGGGAGAAGGGGGTTTTGTTGGCTCAGAGGAGGGTTTTAGAAGACCACATACAATGCATTTTTTCATGTGAGGATTCAACAATTTGGCTTTTATAAAAGGTGCCTATGTGAACAATATTTGATATTGGGAGTGTCCCTCTAAAGCAACGATAAGAAGAGATTTGATAGCTAACATTGCATTTTTATGTGCCAAATGCAAAATAAGGTTGTAGCTCCTTCAATTGTTTTTACTTGACCAATTCTTAGTTATGGAGGTTCCATCTAAGGGGTTGTGGAAGCGCCAAATATTAAACCCTTTGGTGTAGAAGGGCTGCACCCAACTGCCACCCCACACCACCACCTTCTAGATATACTATGGCTTAGGAGGTAATACAAAATTAAGTAAGAATGTTTCACACCCATTGTGAGGATATTAATCATGTGCTAACTAGGTTTCGTGTCCATCATTTCAAAGGTAGACTAGAAGCTGAGAGTAACTTCACCCTCCCCCATTTCTATAAACCCTCTCTTAACAGGTTGAGGAAGCAACAAGAGTTTTGATATGGTGTCCACTTTCTATCATTAGTGGCCAATAGAGGATTAAGGTCTAATGCAATGGAGCCATGGGTGAAGGAATTCATGGACACTAGTCCTATTATAGAGAATGAAGGTCTAATGCAATAGAGCCGTGGGTGAAGGAATTTTTGGACATTAGTCTTGTTACACAAATGTTACATGAGTGTTGGAGAGTTGTTTAATTTTTCCAATGCTTTGTTCAATATTATCTCTAATCTCTACTTAGTTCTAGTATGTTGGTTTTAGGTTGTGTGGATGACTAGTAGTAGAATTTTGTCTTTCGGATGTCTAGTTTTATGGTGGTTTTGTAGCTTGGTGCTGGTTTTCTTAGATATTTTCTTTGAGCCTTTGTAACTAAGTTATTTCTAATATTCCCAACGGAGGGGCCCCTAAGAACCCCCACTAATCTATCTTAGAAAAACTAAAACAATATAGCAAAGATTGTAGAACTTTTTTTACCATAGACGTCACAAATTTAAAATGCGTAGTTTTCCAAGCAAAGATTACCTCGAAGTCCAAGGAGTTGGCAAATAAATATTTTCACAAGGCCTTGAATTGGGAAAAATAAATGAGAAAATGCATACAATTTATCCATCATTGCTTAACTTCTTGGCTCAAAAAAAAAAAAGTGCAAACAATTTATGTAGCTTCCTCCACCCTACACAAACTTCATCAATGCTTCAAGCTCCATCAGTAGAAGTTTAAACTCAAAGCATCTATGAAAAGAAAAAATATAAAGATCAATTGTAATTTTAAAAGAATTGAAAATGTGTATTCACTTTTCCTAAATAGGGATACACTAGCCATCTTAGGGAAGACAAGGGAAGACCAATAATAAAGTCCATTGAAATTTCCTCCCATTTGCTACTAGGAATATAAGTAAATAAACAAGGCTTGGGGATTTCACTTTTTTGGCATAATTTCTCTAGCATAAATCACATTCAGCTATAAATAGAAGAACGCCTTGTTTTAGTTTTGGTGAATTGAAATTGTTGGACACATTTCTATATGTTTCTTTATATCCACATGATCAAGTAACAATATCAAATTCCCTTCATGTAAAGCATATGATAGTAGAAGAAGATTTACATAGAAAAATTGTGTTCTTGAAAAATAAAGCTACCCTACAATAGTAAGCCATGCTTCATTACAAAACAACCTACCATTTTAGGGCCAGCCATTTGTATTTTATATAAACCCTAGATGAATGTAAAATAGCTTTTTTTAAGTCCTATGGATTTTTTTTTTAAATTAACCTCTTTATAATGTATAATATCTATTCTTATCTATACACACTATATTTTAACATGAAATAACAAAATTAGTTTATTTCACTGTTTTTATAAATAGTACATTGCTTTTTAATACCTAAGTTTTCATGAAGTTTTTTCCATTTCGAACAAGGGAAATCAAATTCCATTGATACTTTTACAATGTCATGTAAATGGAATGCTACTATGGTTTAGAATGTCATTAAATAAAACAATTAACAATTTCCTCAAGTACTTTGCAAATGCTTTATTCATGATTAAATGAAACTTGTTATGGCCTTGATGAGAGTTTGAAGCTTCTATCTCTCAACCCTAAAGGCCAATTGGGATTTCATAATAGTTCAATCTCAAATCATATTTGAAAACACTAATGCTCCTTCTAATCCATCCATTAGGTTATGACTTCATGGAACTAGATATTGGTTCCTTATGGTGATATTGGAAGGAAATACATACTAACTAATACAAAAGAAGCTATGCTAAACTAGTTATAGAATCCAAACTATTGCAACAAAAAAGAGGAAAGCAATAGCAAACACGCATGATCACAAGATATACCCTATGAAACCCTTTCGAGAGAAAACAACCTAGCAACAAACATAACACCAACCCATATCAAAGAAGATGATTACAGTATAGAGAGAATTTCACTTGTATTAAAATGCATTTGTGTGTCCAATCCAACAACATGCACCTTCAATGAACTATTCTCAATGCACTCTATGAATTGCTCACTCCTATGATCAATCCAACAGCATGTACCTAGTCAAGAAACCTGTCACAATTACTTGTCTGACTACAATCCCAAGCACTTGATTTATAACAACGGGATAGCCAAGAAATAAGAAATAGTTTCCAATACCATGAGGCCCAAACCAACACTCCTCCAATTAAATCCATACACACTTCATGAATGCACCCCAATGAATAGAATGTAACTCCTCCATGAGAATCCTTGACCGTTGCAATCAAGGGGTCCACCTAGGCAAACCAAGTGCTCCAATTTGGTGCAAAACTTCCTCTTACAAGATGCTCTTACACACGGCTATATTTAGTTGGTCAAAGATGCTCATCAATGTCTCATTGTAACCCCACGTGAATGCTTAACTCCTCGTACACATCACAAAAGACAATTTGAGTGGCAAGATCAACCTTACAAGGGGAATCTCAAGATTTTTCTCCAATGTGACACCCCATTCCATGAGTCCATGGAGGAAAACAATTAGAATAATATAAAAATATTACAATCCTAAAAATCTCCCACTTATATACACATTGCATATGGGGTTTAAAGAAGCAAACATAAAGTAATAGCTAAGGGAAAAATGCCTATAGCAATCCTGCACCCAAAAATTATCCTAGTACCCACTAGTTTCTTCATGTATCTACTAACAACTCCAATTGCATGGCCATTTTCTAGTCTATCAAATGCCAAGGCAACATGGCTCACATCCTCAACATATCTATGATCCTTAGATTTGAACCTCATCTGAGACACCCATTTGCAATCAACTAATTTTCTTCTAGCAAGCAACTTATGAGCAATCTCAAGAACCATGGAATTGTTGTGTCCACAATTGACAATTCTAGCATCCAACTTGAATAGAGTCATAATGGATAACCCCTACCAACACCAATTCTCCTCTTATTATCTTGCAACTATTGTTGCCAAAGACTACCCACACACCTACATCATACACCTTACTAACAAAGATTAGATTTTTAGCTAAACCTAGAGTATGCAAAACTCTAGGAACTAACTTCAACTTCCCCCTTTTAAACAACAATTTGACCTTAGCCCGGCCGATGATCTTATTAGTTATAACTTAAGAAGACATCACTTTCATTATAACTTTTAAATTCAAAAAACCACACCTTAAGAGGATTTGTATGACAAGAAACTCTTGAATCAATCAGCCATACATGCATGCGTACTTGAAGATGCCAAGAACACATTTTCTACTTCTTTGGAAGAAGTTTTCAATTCCAAGGAAGAGCCACCATCAAATGCCCTATCTTTGTCAATCTTCTTAAACCTACATTCCCTTTTGGTATGTCCAAATTTACAAAATTCCAGCATTTTACCTTAGATTTTTTGTGAGATATAGATTTTTTATATCTATTCTTGTTCTTGCCTTTACCATGAGAATAAACTCTCACAAACAAGGCATCCTTTGAACTATTCTCCATGGATTTCCACCTTATTTCTTATAACAACAAGGCTGCAACAACCTCTTTGAGCTTCAACTTAGTAGAGGTATTATTGATTGCCTTAACTAAGTTATGCCATGAATCTGGCAAAGTACATAACAAGATAGTACACTTATCTTTTTGATCCATATCAACACCTATAGATGCTACTCACTTACTACAATGCTGAAGGCATTCAAATGCTTTGACATAAAGTCACCATCACTCATCCTAAGGGAGTACAACTTCTAAATAAAGCATTTATTCACCAAAGACAATGTTTTATACAAAGCCCGTATCTTGTCCCATAGCTTCTTAGTGGTGTCCTCTCTCAAGACATTCTACAGCATTAAATTTGAATGTCAAGGCCAAATTAAACTTACCTTCCTATCAACTTTTGCCCAATCATCTACATCCACACCCAATGATTCTTTTCTAAAATGGCAATCCGCCCATCAACAACGAGATCCTCCATCTTGCACATCCATAGCTCAATTTTATTTTTCCATTAAACTTTTCAATCTCCATCTTTACAATACCCGCCATTTCCCATGCACAAATTTCGAATTCACATACACAAAGCTCCCACCCAAACAAAGATTAACATAGAACCAAAAACACTGTAATGTCCCCAGCTAAACTGATGCAAATTTTTCAGTTTTCTGCCTCAGACATTTCGTCAAACACTCGTCTGGTTACTGCTGGTAAATGTTTCAGTTTGTTTTTCCCTTGATTGTTGATGAAGAAACGCATATATTTGCTTAACTAATGATGTTAATGACTTCAAAGAAGCAATGCAGATGCTTTTTGTGAATTTTTAATGCAAATATGTGACTGAAACCAACTCACACTTTCAGCTACAGCATTCAGACATTTTGACAAACAGTTGTCATACAATTTCATTCATACTGCAGCTAATGATTACATTCCTTGCCAATAACTTACAATGATAGGAAACATTACAATCTTCAATCTTTTCATGCAAGATCAACTGTACTTATTAAATGATTTGCCATTCCAATCTGCTATGACCAAACTAAGGTGCAAACTAAACTGCTGTAAGTGCAGTAAGCTACAGACTTCTCCAATGCAGACCACCTAACAGATTAACAATATCCTTGATGCTGATTATATGGACTAGCAATGAGAATGCAATATATATCCAAAGTGCATACAGAACCTGGAGATGCTCCTGCCTGATGAAGACTGTAACGTCCCTTAGTTTGGATAAAGAAATTTCATAACTATTTCCAATTCAGAATCCATGAAGTGTTGATGATCCTAACTCAAACTCGTGATTACACAGATGACTTGGTCAGAATATAATAACTTGCAATGGTGCCAGCAGAAAATATCAGTATTACAGAGTATTCGTCCATGGAAACGCCAATCCACACAATTCTTCAGTAGTTGATAAGAACCACCCATTCATTTCTAATAGTAAACCATTAATGATTTTACTCGACATCCATAAAGATGCAACAATCTGCGTTTCAAATATATGTGCCCGATACCTTATATGACATCCATCACTTGTCTGTTTCGGCATTCACAAATCTTTGTGAATTTGAAACCCTCTTATACAGGAATTTCGTCTCTTCCATAGATGCCTGATTTTCCTTAGCTGATGTCGCACCACTTTAGATTGTCGTGCCTTCAATGAGGAAGGTGGCAGTTAATTAAGAATTCCCAGATAAGACAAATGGTTGCCGTGGTATACTCTCATTGTCTCCAATTAATTGAATCCACCATAACACTGAGATCAAAATGTCACCCTGCAGGACTCAACTCACGCTAATCAAACCCAGACAAATCTATGTATGACTATCAGCTCAGTTCTGGGGGTAATCTGTAATTAGAGATATATGAAATAGCTCAAATCTTATATCAATGCTGATCGTATTCTTCTTTTTCCTCCCACTCTCTTCCATTTTTCCCTGATGGCCTGATATTCATGAATATTGTGTTTTAAATATGCCACGATCTGGTGAGAGATCGCAACCTTTCCAATGCCGTGATTGGTCATGCCTTTTAAGCACTGATTTTGGGCTTTCAGCTATTTGTCGATTCATTAAAAGTATAGTCACCACATAATACTATCTATTTTATAATTATAATGTTGTGTTTTAGATAATATTATTATAATTATAATGGTGTTTATTATTTACAATTTTCTATTCCATAATCATAATACTATTATATATTATATGCTTCATATTCTAGTATTATATTTATAAATTGGTTTTATCCATTTATCTTAATTATATATGATTTTAGTATTTTATTATATCATAATGGTTATAATATTTAAATTGTCAATATGTGTGTTTTAATATTATAATTATAACATATAATAATTATAATTATAATATTATCTCCTGATAATTATAATTATAACAATATTCAAACTGTATATATATATTATATTTGGCTATTATAATCATAATTATCGGCGATAATTATAATTATAAAGATATTTTAAATTACCTTCTTCTATATTTATATTATTAACATGTTATTGTATATCAAAAATATATAAATATATTAAGCATATACTTATCTCAGATGCCCCTTTGTGATGGGGACATCACAAATACCCTCCTCATTAGTCTTAGCAACCTCGGTATGATACCAAATAAAAGGAAATAACGATAATCTAATAGAGAGAAGCAATACTAAACTAGTTACAAAATCAAAACTATTACAACAAAATAGATGAAAGCAATAGCAAACACACATGAACATAAGATATAGCCTGGTAAAGAGACCCTTCTAGTTAAAAACCTGGCAACAAACACAACACCACTCAATATATTATCAAAAAAAATTATTACAATATAGAGATAATTTCACTTGTGCTGAAATGTATTCTCAATCATGTGTCCAATTCGATAGGATGCACCTTTAGAGAAATTGTTCTGAATGCACTCTAAGTTGCTCTCAATCATGTAATCAATCCAACATGTACTTGCTCGTACTTGCTCTAGAAACATATCCAAATATACTCCCAAGCACTTGATTTATAGTGCAAGGACATACCAAGAAACAAGGGATGGTTTCCAATATCATGGGCCCAAAACCATAAGTCCAAACTTGGTCAACACTCCAATTAGGTCCATGCGCCCCACCTCATGAATGCACCCCCATGAATAGAATGCAACTCCTCCATAGGATTCCTTCACCCCTACAATCAAGATGTCTACCTAGTCAAATCAATTGCTCCAATTTGGTGTAATAATTCGTCTTACAAGATGCTCTAAGGCAATTATATTATTTCACCAAAGATTCTCCATCAATGTCTTACTATAACGTCCAAGTAAATGCTTCCAATGTAACACCTCTTACACATCATAAGAGACAATCCAAGTAGCAGGATCAACCTTATAAGGGGAATCTCAAGATTCCTCTCCAATGTAGTGCCTCGTTCCATGTGAGACCATAATTACAATAATATTAAAATACTACTTATACATGGTGTACAACACACCTTCTTGACAATTACCATTCAACAATTTGTAAGTATGAGCCATCCTTCTTTTGAACTAAGATAATTGGTGTTGCATATGGAATTTTATTTTCTGTGATGATTCACAATTCCAATTATTCTTTGACCAATTTCTTGATTTTTGCGTTTGGTTGAAACTATACCTATATGGCTTAACCATTGGGCCCTTTGTAGGAGTCATTTCAATAACACGTCAAATGCTTATATTTGGAGGGAAACCCCTAGGTAGTCCTTGAAATACTATCAAATACTTCTTTTTCAATTCCCGACTTCCAACTTTAACAGATTTTTCCCCCTCAGCATTTGACTATTGTTAGAGACAGCAATATACCAGAAGGGGTTCCATATGGTAAAGTCTTGCTAAAAATCCAAAATGCACTTTGTATATTGACTTCCTCATTTGTTGTGGCTGCAGCATAGTTGTTTTAACCGCCTTATGTTCAACTCCATTGTTTGTCAATCCTTCATTACTTTGCTTCAAGAAGATGTAAACCTGAATGGTTTGTAGTGCATATACCTAAAGAAATAGCTAATGGACCCCATGAACAACATCAACAACTCCCATATCTATGACAAAAACTAAATTTTTCATAATATAGTATAAAATTTGGGGTTCCATTGTCCTAATTGCTCCAACACATCAAGTTTGATTATTTATAGGGATGATTATAGCCATAGGAAATATTTCTAATGGGTGTAAATATAACCCCATATATTTCATTGCTCTCTTGTCTATGATGTTCAATGTTCTCCTTGAATCCACCAGCAAAGAATTTTATTTTTTCTAATATATCCATGTGTCTTGAAGGTAGCTAATCTTCCAGGTCTTGTCAAGGCAACCAGGGATATTGAATGTTGAGTCTATCCTTCTTGATCATCTTCCTCTTGGCCATCATCTCTTCTTTTTTTTTGTGATCTACAGCTGTCCTGATGTTGTCATCATTTTCTTCACCTCTATCAACTTCCACTATAAACAAATTTTTGGGTTACATGCAGGTCCTCAACAGTATGACTTGTCACACTTAGAACACCTTGTTATTTGATGATATGGAGTCCTTCATTCTCAATGAACATTATGAAATCAGTGTTATGGGGCTAGGAAAAAAGTCTTTTGAGGTTTTGCAACTCTTCCTCTATGACAAGTGCATAATTAATTGATGGTGAAAGAAATACTGTAATCCTAGCCACATATTTTCAATTATCAATTCCCAATGTATACCTCGTTAGAATTGTCTACATCAATTATACATTTAAACTCTAATGTTTGATCCTCCACTGACTTGTTATTCTTGAAGCAATGAGCAAGTTGTACTTTCAAACTTTGTAAGAATCAGCCTAATCTTAGTCCACTCTTTGGTAAAACTATTTTAACAGAATTGTTCAATGCATTAATGGCTATGGTGTTCCATTTGTACCATCTACCACACCCCATAAGTGTGCTCACCCTTCCATAACTCATAGTGCTGCCATAAATATTCTTGATCTCTGTAAATTTGAGCTTGTTGAAATATTATTACATGTTTACTGATCCATTCACATCATCCCATTTCTCTATCAAATTTAAAATGAGGGATCTTATTTCAAATATTTTGATTCAGTAGTATGGCGCTATTGAAATTGGTTTTGCTGTTAAATTGGACTTCCTATTGTATCCTTGTTTCAACAACTTGTTCACTAGGTGTTCTACTAATGTCCGATTGTATCTTTTTTCTAGTTTGATTGCTGCACAAGTGATCCCCATTGTTACCTACATATTATTAATAGTTTCCAAATTTCCACCAACTTGAAGATGTGACCATCCACTTCCCTATACATTAAGTCCTCACTATTTAATCTATTTTCAACACATGCAATTGATGGGCCATGTAAAGATTGTACATTGAATTTGGATCACTGTAATTAATTGTCAAGTTCACTTATGCAATTGATAGATCCTTCTATGAAGGCATGCTGTGACCAATTGTCTAAAACCTGTAGAGACTCCCTTGAAAATTCTGTAAGAAACTGACTAGCTTGTCAACCAAAGCTTCAAAACGGAGAAATGAACAAACAATTTGGAGAAAAGAATTACCATTAGTGTAGAAATAGAATTAAGGGCATGTTCTTCGGAACTTTAAAGTGGTTAGTACAAAATGGATTCCGCAAGCAAGGGACATGTAAGATTAAAACTACATCTGATGGAGCAGGTAAAGGAAACCCAAACCCTGTTGGAAGGGATGGTGTTTTCACAAATCAAACAAAAGATTATCCTTGTTGATATGTTATCAAGATCATGAGGAAAAGCACTCGTAATCTATCAGAAACTTGAGCATTAACTGTAGGGTTCAAGAAAACTAAGAAGAATCTTCACTTGTAGTTGATACAGTCAAGAACAAACTCATAGAGCATATAAGAAGCAACGATAAACCCACTGATTGCTTTGCAAATAAAGATGCAGATCTAATGAGAAGGCATACAATGTAAAATTTTAAAGCTTTAAACATTGCATTGACTTGTTTAACAACTGATAGTATGATAAGGAAGCAAATATGAACGTTAGTCCCAGTAGCAATTCCTCAGGTGGCTGTGCAAATACACTGAATGCGTGTTTTGACTGCAAATAAGCCAAATTCACATATGCCAAAAGGGAGATTTGATAATCCTGTCACCATTTATTTGGGAATCTGCATTTATTTCAAGGTATGAATGCCACTGAACATCCAAACATCACATGAGAAAGCCTAAGTGAACAACTACTCACCTTCATTATTCATCTCCCCACTTAGGTATTCAATTTGTCTGGAGGAATCAGAGGCAATGACAGCTCACAGTAAGGTTGCAACCACGAAAACAACAGATTGAAGGATGCTATAGAAAAAGGCAAGCATTCTCTCCCTAGTTTAATATCTTAAATCTAGTCTGAATTATGGATTGAATTTAGTCCAGAAACTGTAAAAGCTTCTCTCCCTTCCCTAAACACATTTTCTAGCTCTATTCATCAAGTATATCATTCTGTAGAGTGTTGTCTGTTGTTTCTTAATATGATGGAGATTCCTGAAGTGTGGATGGAACCTAGCTTTGAAAGCTACAGAGGAGGAAGATTAGTAAGTATTTTCAGCTATTCTTGTTTTTAAATTTAGAATAATACAGAACCAGCTGTATGCAGGAGATAGGAATACTTAACAAAGCGAGCATAGATTAGGTGCTTTCCATTTAGCTTGCCTCTTTCAAAAGAGGTGGGGACTGAGCTAATGGGTGTTTGAAGGTTTCTTTTGGGAGCAACAAGCTCCTTTTAATGCATACAGAATTCCACTTGGTGGAGCAATTTTCCAGAGAATAGACTGTCAATCCAGGGCCTGAGCTATTAAAATAATGTTTATTTATTTATTAATGCTCAATATTGTAAGATATTGTAAGATAGAGATAAGATCGTCTCCGATCTTATCTGGAGTTTCTTTTTAGAAACTTTCCAGTTTTGTAAATCTTGTAAACTATTTATTGAGCGTCTCGCTCATTGTTAATACATCAATTAATTTACCAATTACTTGCGTAATATGGTATCAGAGCCAATTTGCTCAAAATTGAATTTTTAATTCGTAAAAATCTTTCTAAGATTTTTTTAGTTTCTGAATTAAAAATTTAATAAAAATCTTTTGATTTTTTCGAAGATTTTTCTGAGGGCAGAATTTCGAAAAAAAATTTTGAAATTTTCGTGTGGCTTCTGTGTTTGAAGATTTTTGGCATCTCTTCTTCTGAAAATCGAGGGTCTCTTTCTGGTGGAAATCGCGTGGGATTTCTGTGACTTAAAATTCGCGTGTTTCTTATTTCTGGGCGCCGACGGGATTTTTTTTTCAAGACTCGTGTGTTTGCAGACCGATCCTGGGCGCGTCCTTTGTTTTCTTCTGTGGACGCGTCTCATTGAAGAGGATTTTTTGGTGTCTATGCTTATGCGCAATCTTCCTGGCCGCGTTTTGAAGACTGGTTTTTGGCCGTTTTTTTTCAGACGCGATTTTAATCAGTGTTTTCTGGCCGCGTTTCTTCGTCTTTTGGGGCGTTTTTGTCTGATACGTGGTCGCCCAGACATCTGCAATTTTTTTGCCACGAGTTTGTGCGGATTTCAAGCCGTTTTCTGAAATTTTTCAAAAATTTTCAAAGTCGTTTTGCAGTGTTTTTGTGAAAACGCGACCTGCGGCTAGGGTTTTGAGAAAATCTCTTGTGTTTCAAGTCAGAAAATTTTTTCGATCACAGATTCTGGTGGGTTTTTCGAGAGCTCAACTGGGTTGGTCTCCGAATTTTCTGGGTGCATCGTTTTCCGTGCCTCGAATTTTGTGCCATCCGTACACTGTACTTTCTGCAGTCTGTACCTGAATCTGTCCCTGTTTTCTGCATTGGAATTCGTGCCTCGAGTTTCGTGCATCAGCCTCTTCTCAGTACCTCGTTTTTCGTGCCTCGAAAAGCGTGAAGATGGCCAGTTTAAGCAATTTAATGCTGGAGGGCAGCCAGAGATTTAATGGCAAAAATTACAACACCTGGAAGCAGCGGATGTTAACAATTTTTGAATACCGCTGCCTTGATCAGATGATCCTCGGCAACGCTACTCGTCCTGAAGCGGCGGGTAAGGATCAGGATAAATTTGATGAGCAGAATCGTGAAGCCGTCATGCTTATTAAGCTTTCGGTTACTGATGATCAGCTCCCTCAGATTCCACTGCGAAAATCAGCTAAGGAGATCTGGGATCACTTGAAGGATATGCATGAAACTTCCGACAAAAGCCGTGCGTTTTTCTTGAAGAATATGCTGTTTTCTATCATGATGGATGAGAAGACAACTCTGCAAGCGCACTTGAATAAAATCCAGGAGATCAGAGATCAGTTGGAGGCGATTGGTCGGAAAATGGAGGAGGAAGACATGGTTGTGATCACCCTGAAGAGTTACCGAAGTCCTATGAACATTTCATAGAGACCCTCAACATTACGTCTGCTAATGTTGATCTCAAGTTTCCGAATTTGTGCACTATCCTGTTGCAGCAGGATCGCTGGAGACAACAGTTCGGTAGCAGTGATTCATCATCCTCCACGGAGCAGGCCTTTGCAGCAAAAACTCAGTCGAAGCATCATGGGAAAGGTCAGCCTTCACAGCAGAAAGGCTCAAGTCAGCGCTCCACCAGCCCGAAGAAGAAAAATATACAGTGCAATTACTGTCATAAATTTGGCCACATCAAGAAAGATTGTCGTGCTAGTTTGGCTTCTGAGCAAAAGAAGCAGGGAGGGTTTCAGAAAGCGAATGTCGCTGAGCACTCTGAGCAGAAGGAATCTGCCTTTTATGCACTGATGGCAAAAAGGCCCGCAGACCATGTCAAGTCCTCTGCTTGGTACATAGATTTTGGTGCCTCACGTCATTTCTCACATAGGCGTGATTGGTTCACAGACTTTTCCCCTTACACTGACTCAGTAATCTTTGGAGGAGGTGAGGAATACACAGTTGTCGGCACAGGCACTGTTCAAGTTCAGTCTGGCGGGAGGGATCTCATATTCCTCAACGTATATTATGTACCTGATATCGAGCTCAATCTTCTCTCAGTCAGTCAGATCATGCGGCATTCTCCCCAGATGGATGTGGTATTCAGCTCGCATAGATGTTCGATTGTTGATCGAGAAACTCGCACAACGGTGGCCGTTGGGATAAGAGGATCATGGCCTTTACGGAGCTTGTGGACGCGGGTGATTCTCGAGTTAGCGCCCAGCAGCGGACATTAATTTGTCCGCGGTCTTTGGCACCGGTGATGCGGGCATGAGCGTGCACTATCTCTCGGCTTGCTTTCCGGAGGGACTTGTAGATGGCTTACGACTATTCGGACTTCGGCATCGAGGCGTTTGTGGTGCTTGTCAGGCTGGGAAGCAGCATCGCACGCCGTTCAAGGATGGCGACTCTTGGCGGGCTTCTAAGGTACTTCAATTAGTTCATGCTGATATTTGTGGCCCTATGTCTGTTTCTTCTGTAACTGGTTGCAAGTACTTTCTACTTTTTGTTGATGACTATAGTAGGAAAATGTGGGTGTACTTTCTTAAACAGAAATCAGAGGTTTTTAATGTATTTCAGAAGTTTAAGGCCTTAGTTGAGAAAGAGTCCAGTTCTAGTATTATAACTCTTAGGTCAGATAATGGGGGGGAATTTTGTTCTAGTGCATTCTCCAACTTTTGTGATACTCATGGGATAAAACGTCAGTTAACCACACCCTACACTCCCTCGGCAAAGCGATTTGTAGGCGGCCTTGATAAATGCGATTGTTGAGGGGTGGCTCGCTCCATGTTTTTAACCACGAGGGTGTTCCTACCAGAGATTTTGAAGGTCAATACATCGAATTCTATCTCCTTAATAGGTCACCCACTCATCTTTGTTAGGGGAAGACTCTGAGAGTTTGGTGCAGTGCAGAAGCCTAGGATGGAGTCATTTGAAAGTTTTTGGCTCCTTGTGTATGTTTTGGATTCCAGGAGGCCAAAGCGCACTAGGCTGGACTCAAAGGCGAGCACTCATGTTCCGCAGTGCAGTGACAACCCGCAAGGCATATAGGTGATTAGTATAGACAGCGATGCGTCTTATCTTGATTGAGATGTTGTCTTTGATGAGGAACGAGGTCCATTTCACTCTTCCTCACCTATTCAGCATTCAGAGGATCAGCCTCTACAGGGTCCTGATATGAGTGTCCGACTTCCATTAGGTTCACTTGATGGGAGGGATGACGAAGACCTAGTCTTTGATGATGCTCAACCTGAGTTTCCTCCAGATGATCATGAACATCTCCCTGCTGAACCTGTTCCAGATCCACAGCCAGATCCAGCTCCTCCTGTTGCATCTGATGTTGGCACATCTACTCTCCGACCGAAATGGTGGGCTAAGACTATCAGTGATCTTCGTGCTGATGGGCTCATTGAGGGTAGATCATCCAGAAACAAGAGCAAACAGCAGTCTACAGTGAATTTTGCTCTCATGGCCAACATTCACAGTGTTTATGAGCCTCAGACATATTCAGAGGCAAAAGGGATACCTGAGTGGGAAAAGGCAATGGAATCAGAATACCAGAGTCTTCAGAAGAATCACACTTGGGTCCTTTCCAATCTTCCTTCAAGGAAGAAGCCCATTAGCTGCAAATGGGTGTACAAGGTGAAGTACAAAGCTGACGGAACCCTTGACAAGTACAAAGCTCGTCTGGTTGCACGGGGGTTCTCACAGAAAGAAGGCATTGACTATGAGGAGACCTTTGCTCCTACAGCCAAAATGAGTACCATACGGCTTGTCCTTGCCTTAGCAGCCCAATTTGGTTGGAAGGTCCATCAAATGGATGTGAAGAGTGCTTTCCTCAACGATGAGTTGAAGGAGGAAGTATACATGGTGCAGCCTCCAGGTTTCAAAGTTGCTAGTCAAGAACAGAAGGTGTGCAGATTGATCAAAGCACTCTATGGCCTGAAGCAGGCTCCTC
>VDFB02109818.1:24552-51875 GCA_007258455.2 Sequoia sempervirens
GTCACACTACTGCTTGTGCAGTCAACTTATATTTAACATAACTATCTCTCATCATCCTAATTTATCTATGAATCAATGGTGCTAAACATGCCAATGGAAGTGCATTTCAAAATCGCCGTTGTCAATGACAAATCAAAAACTGCTTTACAAGTTTAAACCCTCAACAAGAATACATTTATAGGAAAGAGTTCTAGATAAATAAAAATTAAAAACCTTGAAATGCCAGCCAGTGGCCTTGCCCACGCGGTATAGGTGAAGTATTATCAAAATAATAAAATGAAAAACCTAATAAGATCATATCTATGATTAAAAATGTAAATTTAGAGCAGTCAACCCTAATTGCCTGTATACAGATAACGTTACTGATTAATTCATTGAGGGCTCGATATAGGCAAATTTTTCGCTTGATAAAGAAAATTCTGGAAAAATAATTTTTTCCATTTTCTAAATTAAAGGTTTCACCATTTTGCTGTAACTCATTACTTTCATTCTCTACAGATAAAATTCACCTTCACATTCTACCCAGGCATTTTGACGTGGAAGGAAATAGATCTCTCAAACCCTAATGCAAATACCCTAGAACTTAAAAAATTGTTAAGCACAAAAGAACAACAATTTTAATCTACGAACATTGATAAATTCCGCTTACCTCGTATAGTTGTAAATGCTTCGATTATATTCTATAATCTCGGTAATTCGCAAAGCAGTAGCAAGCCTGGAACTGTGAAACTGAAATCCCTCGCCAAGAAGAAAAACTGCAAAATAAATACTTTAAAATAGACTTTGAAAATAACTATACGCTAACACAAAATATTCTTGAAACCCTGGAGAATCTCAAATGAAGATAAATCAATATACCTGAGGCAAAGGGTTAACAGAGTCCCACTACACCACAGCTTTGAATAAATTAAATAAATCTCCCGAATCTTCTGATTTCTATATATCTCTGTCCAAAATAAATCCGCAATTCGTTAAACAGGCTCAAAATCCAGGCACTACAAGGTGTAGATTTATTCCATAGTGCTAGGAGTGAATGCATACCGTCTCGTACAGCAGTTATTTGAGCCTTATAAGGGATTATAATAAATACTACTTTCTTGGGGGAAAAGTTATTAGCCTCGTGTACGAGGCTAATATTGACTTTTTCTAATATTTTTTTTTAAAAACTCGTTTACCTTGCGTATATTTGTTGTTCCTGATTCTTTATAATTTGTTGAGTGGTAGCTGAAATTGTATTTTAAGTAAAAGATGATATATTTATATTAATGATTGAATAAATGAGAGACTTTAATAATGTTTACGAAATCAAAGTAGTTTATGGAATTAAGAGTAGCAACAAAAGAGTAGTACGTTAGTCTGAATTAAGATAGGACATTAAAGTTTTATAAAATTTGTAAACTCGTTTTTTTAATTCTTTTTGTTCAATCTTGCCTTCTCAAATAAAGAGTTTTGACTTTCTACCCGTAAGATGTCTTTGTAGTTGATACAAATGAAATTGTATTTTGAAGTGAGGATAATTATAGTTGAATTGTTTTAATTGTATAGAATTAGATGTAGTACGATTTTTTTCTTATATAATAAGCAAATTAGGTAGAGTTATTGGATAATATTGAAAAGTCCACGAAAGATATTTATGATAAAGACTTGATTTTAACATTCAATAGATAATATTTTTGTTTATTAAAAAAGTAAGTAAATTGTAGGTAAAATGATGCAATATTTTCATTCAATTGAAAAATGATATTGTTGTGTGTCGTATATTAGATTGACCATCATATTCATGATTTGTTAAATTATCAATGGCATTAAAAAGGATGTCATCACGATATGTTTCAAATAACTCTATTTGTTGAAGTTGTGTGTTTTCTTGCCTATTTTAATACAATTGACTTTATGGTTGTGGAATGTGGAAATGTTGTGAATACTTTGGATAAGATGTGGCCATGTCTAGAAAAATTTGTAATTAGAGATTAGACCAACTTTACAAAAGATTACATCAATATGTAAATGCATTAAATCATTTATTTCAAAATAGACCCAAAATTAAATAAGAAATAATAAGGATATGCAAACATAATGTAACAAATAATTGAATATATACATATAATAAAAATCATAATAATTTTATAATATTGTTTATGTGATTTAGATAAAATAAAAACTTAAATATTATATATTTAAAGAAATAGTGTACTATTATCTAAACAAGAGACGCATTACATCTAGTGTTTGCTAGCGATTTAGTGAATATGGTTAGAATTAGAAGTGATGACGGCGTTAATTTGTTATGTAAATTGTAATTAGTTATATTTTTACAATGATGTTTTTTTTTTTTTTTTTTTTTTTAAAGCATAAAACAAAATGTAAAGGAACATATGTAGATATGGGTGTTAGAGGGGGTAATACAATTGCGATTAACAAGTGATGATAGATTTTATCATAATTCTGGTAGTATTATATCAAAACTTAGTGACTTTGGAAGAGGTGTTGTGTGAGGATATAATTGTATTTCATTGCAAGAATTGTCAACTTTATTAAATTAATCATATAGATTGTAATTAATTTCTGGGTTATAATTATTAGTTTTATTTTAATTTTGTGCACTACTAGATCCTCTGATGAAAAAAGAGAAAATTGATTGAAGTGTTTAGTTTGTAGAATTCTAAAATATTATTTTGATTCTTCACCAAAATGTCGATATGTTATTTTTAGTTGTGTATTTATCGTGCCAATTTAACATTAAAATGTAGATTTATATAACATAAATGTTAAAACAATTATTTGTTATAATTAATAGAACATATGAAAAATCAATTTACATGTATATTTAATAAAATAATGTATCAATGACTATAATCATTGTGATGTAACGGGGAAAATAGCATAAGGAAAACAACAATGAATCGATTCAAAATCAATTCAAAATAATCTATCAAGTTCCAAACCCATACTCATGAAATACAAAATGTAAAGCCATGAATCCAAACAAATGAGCAACTAAGAAACTTAAATGAATCCAAAACAAACAAGTCTTACCATACCATGTTGAAGTTGTATTCGTATTAATGTTGGATCGCATTTGAATCAATATGAAGCCTCCATTTGTTGTTTGCAAAAGCTTCAAAGTGTGTTAATGGTGATTGAAGATGTGTGTAAAAGCTCTCAAAAATTTGAATGTCAACTCAACATGACGTTGTTGCATAAACTCTATAGATCCTCTGATCATTTTTGAGAATGAAGAGGGTTGTTATATAGATTTCATGTTTCGAGATGAACAATTGAGATTTCGTAGTAAACGATCATGATCAATGGTTGAGAATTGTTGAGAGGAAATAGATTGGAATGATTAGTGGAATTAGATGGGAACAATTGGGGGGATTGAAGAAAGCAGTTTGAGATGTTAGTGGGATTGAGGAAAGATTGAGTGGTTAGTGGGATTGAGGAATAGATGAGTTAGTCCACCAATTAGAGTGAGAAATCAGTGGTAATGATTTGCTCAATCACAAAAGGGGTGAGGATAATTAATTAATTGAATAAGTTAATTAATATTTAGGGATGAACGTGCAAGTCATGTTTGACTTTAACAAATAAAGTTGTTTTTGTTTATTGATTATGTTGAATGATTTCAAATAATTAATTTAATTATTCAGGTTTAGAGAGGGGGAAGTGACTTAATTAAATTATTAAATGATAACAATTTAATTGATTTAGGTGAATCTAGGGTATGTTAGAGACATAATTAAATAATTGATGTTTATTTAATTAATTAGGAGGAATAAAGTTTTTGAAAGAGGAAAAAAGGGGTTTTACAGGGACCCGAAACCACAAAGTTTACAAACAAAAGAAAAGATCGTCAAAGACCCCAAAAAATAGAGAGGCTGTAGAGAAGACAACAAAATGACAAAGCCATAGCCACCAAAAAAGCCAGCAAAATTAACTAAAGTTAGATTAATGACAATATAACAAATTAATTAACTAAAGATGGAAAATAGGGTTTAATGATGTAAATGATGTGAAATGCAATTAGATTAATGATAATTATGTTGATAATGAAAAAATATCATTCAAGATGTGTGATATGTGTTAGGTCAGGCTCGCAACAAGGTTTTAATATAGTGCAAATGCATAGAGGACGAAAAATTAGGCTATAGGACCCCTGTTTATGGTTTCAAATGTTCCTGGGTGCACTAGGAGGGTTTCCAAGGTAAAAAAATTAGGGTTTGGGGGGTAAAAATAGGAAATTAGGGTTAATTTGTTATCATTTGCACTCTTAGCCTTTACTAAATTCTTGCCTCTAAAGATCTTGCTTTTACGATTGTCAAGTAGCGATGTCGAGGATTCCAAGTGCCCCACACCGTGCAAAGGTAGTTTGTGACTTCAAGAGGCTAGCTAGTGCAGGCATCATGGTATGTATCATTTTTGTTCCTATTTTTGCCTTTCCACATTTGTGTAATTAATGCTAGAAAACTTTTTTAACGATAGCGGTAATTTTATGTTTTTACTACTTTTGTCTCTATTTTATTGTTTTTGTTCTTTGTGTTTTTACCGCTTTCGTAAATCTTGATCGCTATCATTTTTCTTGTGTGCTATCATAAAACTTGCTTGCTTTTGTTTAGCACTATCAAAAAAATTGTGCGCTATTGTTTTTCTACTTGTAAGATGACTGCTTCTGTAAATCTTGTGTGTTATCGATTAACTCGCTCGCTTTCATCAATTTAGCTGCTAATGTTTTTCTTGACTGCTATTGTCAAAAAAGTGGTCACTATTATTTTTCTTGATCACTATTATCAAAAAAGTGGTCACTATTGTCAATTTTGAATGATTTAGCTAGTTTTCTTACACTCTTAGGTTTGTGATTTGATTTTTTGGCCAATTCTTGATATCATGGGTTAAATGTTTGCAGGTGGTTCTCAAACCACTTTGTTCTAGGGAGCGATGACCACGATAATTTTTCAACCTGATCGTTGGTTTCTTTGAGGTGGAGAGGGATTTCCTAGACATTGTGGGTTTGCATTACATATTTTACATGCATGAGATTCGATGTCATAGGGCGATGATGATCACCCTTGTAGAGAGATGGCATTTAAAGACATCATCCTTCCACCTGCCGACCAACGAGGCAACCATTACATTTGAGGATGTTTGGAGGATTCTTTACACCCCTATTCACAATGAGCTTGTGATGTATGATGTTTGATAGGGTACCTTAGCCATGCAGCAAGTACTCGGTATGTGGTGACTATAGGTGGTAGACTCAAAGATAGAATTGTCTCTGATCATTGATGGTGTCGACCCTATATCGATGGTCTTAGTTGGATTGATCATGGGGCTTGTGGTGCCTAATCATAGAGGTCAACATTTTCCTATTGGCTGGGGTATTTGTATTGAGCAGATGATGAAGCACAAGACTTAATATGCTTGGGGTCCAGGTCTTTTGGCACATTTTTATAGAGACATGCACGAGGCTACCTATTGTGGTGGCCTGGCTATTTCTGCAGAGATGACAATTCACATATCGGCTTAGGAGCATATCCCAGTGATGAGGCCAAATGGTGTTATGCATTAGGATCCAAAGGATCCATACTTTTACAAATATTCAAATTTCATGCATTACACTTCGCCTGGCTAATTACCTTACTAGCAAGGCATTTTTTATGATATGCATGTGTTCATTTGGAGGCCATGGCTAGGCTATGCTCAGCATGGCACAATGATATGGAGAGGTTGCCATATTATCATCAAATGCAATGGCTAATTGGTCGTATGGAGAGTTTGCTAGAGTGTTACCTTCCTAAAAAGGTCCTTCATTAGTTTGGAAAGCATCAGACCCATTTTGATGATGACTATCATGCACGGTTCGGGCGAACAGCCTGAGAGGTTAGGGTGTGGGGGTCACATGCCTCTTCTACTGATGTTGTTGTTGAGTTCTAATGACTTGCCCTATTTGGATGGGGTTGGGTAGAGGGTCCCACAAATATAGGGATGACAGGATTATGATCAGTGGTGGGCTTGTCATGTTCCTCTACGATTTATAGATCCTGCTAGTGTTGGGCCGGTCATGGGACAGGTGTAGAGAGTGGTTGACATCACAGGGAGGAGAAGGGACCATCAAAGGTTGTGTATCACTATTAAGCAGTTAGAAAAAGCACAACACGATGGACAATAGGGTTAGCATGATGGGCACGATGGGCGTGATGGATAGCAGCATGATCAGATGCAACAAGCTTAGTCGATACCGCAAGGTCCTCCCCCTAAGCGGATGTAGTAGCAGCAGCATAGATAGCCCAGTTGATCACGAACAAGGATGCTTGGGTTATTGAGAGGGATGTAGAGATTGTGCAAAGTTAGGATGTTGAGGGTCAAGTGGTTGTTCTTACTATAGAGCGAGATGGATTTCACCAAGAGAGAGATTCCTTGAGGTAGGAGCTGATTACAAAGAGGCAACAGAGATTAGCTGCAGAGATTTCATTAGCCTCCTCTCTTCCCCTTGCTTAGTATCAGGTCGACTGAGATCAACTTTTGCAATGATGTACTTATTATCAAATGCTATATGAGGCCTTTGTTATGAGGGCTCAGAGACGACCTCATTTTGGAGAGCCTAGTACACAGATAGGTGCAAAGTTTGGTGGTCGATCAATGAGACAACATCGTCAGTCTACGGTTGTCCCATAGCCATCTCCGCATCAAATCCCACATGGTTCCCACCACGAGACAACCAACAGGGCTGAGTTTTACTTGATTTGATAATTATTTATTGTTGTATCAGAGACTTATGTAGACATGATATTTTGTATATATATTCATCAACCCATCTAAGGCCTCATATATATGTATTTTTTTGTATGTTTGGATATCACACATGTTACTTGATGATGTATATGATATTCTCATTTTTTATGATATATGAGATATACCATGCTTTTCATGTAGCTTATTATGTGTTATGAGATGATTATGGATGTTTATGGATGCACACATGTGTTGATTTATACATTCTCATTTGTACTTATATATATATATATATATATATATATATATATATGCGATGGATGATGATATATTATGTATGTGATGGATGATGATATATATGGTCATGGTATGTACTAATGAATTTGTGGATGCAGGACGCATGTGGTAATAATGATATTGTGATCCAAGATGGAGCAATTAGTTAGAAGAAGTGTTTTATGATTTAGGGATGGATAGAAAATTGATGTTGTTAGGCTTTGATGAGTTTGCTTGTGCTTTCATAGAGACTTTGTATTTGTAGCAATCCCTATTGATTTATCAAATAGAAATGATGCACCAAGGTATTAATGACCAAGGTGGCTTTGTATCTATTGTGTGGAATTTGAACCTACAAACAAAGAATATTCTTGCTCATACCAGACATATGAAAACCCTATTAGAGTGTGTGGGTGAGAAGTATCAAAACATTTCAGACTAGTTACACAAAGAGGTATGGAGTACCTAACATGTAACTACTACACGAAATTGCCTCAAAATGACTTCCACACATAGAACAAAGAAATTATCCGTTGTGGTAGTATCACAAAAACATCTAACAAATAGAACAAACAAAAACCAACAATCAATATCTCCATTCCTTCCTCTCTAAATCCTTAATGGACATCTTTGAGAGATTCTGGGAATGTGATATTGAGATAAATTAAAAAGATAAGATCATAAAAAGATAAACCGTGTAGTATCACTTGCCATAGATGTTTGATGTTTCAAGATGTTATCCATTAGTAATGTCTATTATAGGAACGTTATATCTGTTAATACATATGTTAGGATGTTGATGATAAATTATCGATAGGTAGGTAGTTAATAATTAGGCATTGTTATAGTCTGATAGTGATCCAATTGTTTCATGTTTTACTTTAGAAGTCTTGATTTTGAAGTTTGTTTTGTTTGTTAATTGATTTATCAAAGGTTAAAGGTGATGATTGTTTATTATGAATTAAGAGTTTATTACATATAGGTGACAATGGAGATAGGACTATTGACATGTTTTGAATCATTTGATGATGTTTTTGTTGTTTTTGGGAGATTTAGAAACACATAGGGGGACCTAAAGGGAATTACCTAGTGCCTTAGGGACTAATCAATGATTAGCCTTGCCTACGTGATGAACGCAAAGACATTGTAGTTCAACTATATTGAGTGACATTGTTTTTGGAGTTTTCTAACTTTTTATGAATGTTTTAGATTTTGAGAATTTATTTGGATGTTTTTGTTTGTTTTGGGGGACTACCCTGCCTGGCCTCGGGGGCTCATCAATTATGACCTAACCTATGTTATACATATAAAGGCTCATAGTTCGCTTATTTGTGACCCAACTATAGTTCATCCAGAGATAACCTACAATGTTTTTTAGGATTTTGATGTTTTTGACTTTATTTTTTTATTTTAATTATTTTCTAGATATTTTTTATTTTGATAGTTTTTGACAGTGATGGGATGTACAAGGATCCAATATGCTACCAATTTTAGGAAGTTGCCCCCAGTTCAGGACAAGATTACGTTTATTAGGGTAGATGGACGACGATGGTGAACAAGGTTCAACACTTGATCAGTTATCGAGCCATGGTTGGATGCACATTTTATTATGTGACAAATGGGGTGGATGCTTTAGATAGTGTTGATAGATATAGATGCAGGTCTTATTCAAACATAGCACTTGTTTGCCAATTTTTCACTATGGTACCTGTTCTAGAAGCGCCACAAGGTGGTTTTTGCTTAAAGGACAATTTATTTTCTCTTTACTATTTTTCTTGATATTTGAATTTTTTTTTACTTTTTTTAGCTTTTTTTCCTAGGTTACTTTGATGTGCTCAAGTATAAACCTTTTGAGATGGTTGCTATTTAAAGGTTCAGCTAATGGTTCCCCTTTAGGAGTAGCCAACTAATAAGCTCTAGAGCCATAGCTTCTTGTTATGATGAAAGGACCTAACTAGTTTGGTTCAAACTTCCCCTTCCCATCCTGATTTAGTTGGATCTTCTAATTTTCTTTCAATACTAAGTCACCAACTTGAAATCTTGTGTTCTTGATCTTATTGTTATAGCTTTGCTTGAGCCAATTCTGATAAACCTGGAGATGGTGTAATGCGTTCAAACATATTTCATCTAGAAGCTCTAGCTCATTAAGTTTGGACACCTGATATTCCTCATTGTTGACCATGCCTTTCAAGGATACTCATAGTGATGGGATTTGACTTTGATAGGTAGGATCACTTTAGATCCATAGACCAAGGAAAATTTTGTGGCACCTATAGGTGTATGAATGCTAGTTCAATAAGCCCATAAGGATGGGTTTAGCTACAAATGCCAATCACGGTCAACATCATTAATCGCCTTTTTCAATATTTTTAGAATGATTTTATTGGATGCTTCAGCTTGACAATTTCCTTGGGGATAATATGGTGTTGAGGATTGGTGTTGGATAGAAAACTTTGAAAAAAGCTCATGGACATCTTGATTCTTGAATGGGGTTCCATTGTCCATTATGATAGTTTATGAAATTCCATATTGACAAATAAAATAATTCAAGATAAACTTGGATATTTGCTTCCTTATGATGTAAGTTAATGGAATGGCTTCTATCGATTTTGTACTAGATTAGGTCCACTAGCGTGAGACCCACAATTACCTTCATGTACTTCTTGTAAAGCGATTTGCACTTCGTCCACATTGAGACATTGAAGTAATGTACCGTCTAGACTTCGTCTATATAGGGTATCTCCTAAGATGGTGAATCAGGATGTTCTACAGAAAAAAAGGTTTTCTTTTGGTTTGTCATTAAGTCAAGGGGTATGATACCATGTTGGATATAGGCAAACGTATCTTAGTACCAAGGCAAGTTAAGACGAACAACATCACAAACAAGTTTTGATTATGCGATATCAAATGGTGGTATAAGTATTTGCTCCACAAGGAATTCGCATTTGGGAATGTTTTGGGGAATGTCGAGGAGTGAACCTATTATTGCCATATCATCAACTGCTCTATTGTTGATTTTGGGAACCTATTCAAAGGTGATGACGATAAAGTACTATTTGAAACTATCCACCATTCTTTTGTATGGCATTAGCTTGTTATCCTTTTTTTGGTACTCATCATTTACCTACCTTAGTACTAGCTAGGAGTCTTCATAGACCTGTAGTTCCTTTATTTTCCATTCTATAGCTATTTTTAGACTTGCAATGAGTGCTTCATATTCAGAAATGTTGTTAGTACATGGAAAAGTGATCCTATAAGCTTTAGGTATACTATCTCCTTGTGGTGTGAGAAATAGGGCACCAGTCTGTGAGCCATGTTGAGTGTGGGACTCATCAAATTACAAGGTCCAACAACTTGACTGATCAGTTAGAAGTATGCTTTCATTTGGGAATTATGATACTAGAGGCTGATGGTCTTCCATTGGTGCCTCTGCTAGTTGATCTACTATTACTTGTCCCTTTATGGACTTTCTATCAATGTACTCTATATCAAATTCATTAAGTATCATTACCCACTTAGCGATCCTCCCAGTTAGAGCTGCCTTTGCCAATAGATACTTTAAGGGATCCACTTTTGATATCAACTTTACTTGGATGTTTAATATGTAGTGTCTCAGTTTTTGTGTTGCAAAGACTACAGATAGACACGCTCTTTCTATGGGAGTATAGTTTAATTCATAATCCATTAGTGTTCGACTGATATAATATATTACTCTTTCCTTATTATTTTCATCTAGTTGTGCCAACAAAGCTCCTAATGTTATCAGTGTTGTAGATACATACAAGATCATTACCTTATCGTGAATTGGAAGCATTAACATTGGAGGGGTAAGCAAATAATGCTTGACCTATTGGAAAGCTTGATCATGTTTGTCATCCCATTTGAATGTTATGTCTTTGTATAGTAAATGGGTGAATGGATGGAACTTGTCTGCTAATTGTGCGATGAATCTCTTGATGGATTGTAGTTTACCTTATAGACTTCTCAACTACTTCAATGTTTTTGGAGGAGGCATTTCCAATATAGATTTTACCTTAGCAGTATCTACCTTGATGCCTCTTCTTGATTCTATCACCCAACATTTTTCCAGAAGTCACACCGAATATGCACTTCTTTGGGTTGAGGCATAGGTTGTATTCCTTCAGCCTATCAAATACCTTTGCTAGGTTAGACAAATGATCCTTTCCTTTGATTGATTTTTCTAACATGGCATCCACATAATTCTCCATAGTGATATGCAACATATCATGGAAAATGGTGGTCATTGCTTGTTGGTAGGTTGCCCCTGCATTCTACATACTAATTGCATGACGTTCCAACAAAAGGTTCCCCATGCAGAAGTGAAATTTATTTTATGTTGGTCTTCAGGGGATATCTTGATTTGATTGTATCTAAAGAAACCATTCATTGGTGATAGCATTTCATGCCCCCTAGTTAGATCTACAATCATGTCAATGTTGGGTAGAGGGAATTCATCATTTGGGCAAGACTTGTTTAGATCTTTGTGTACATCCTTATGCTTCTAGTGGGATTTGATATTGGTACCAAATTAGATGCCCATTTAGGATAGTCGATGTGTCTAATGAAGTCCACGTATAGAAGTTTTTGAAGTTCTACTTTGACCAAAAGTGTTATCTATGGATGCATCTTTCATAGCTTTCCTTTGATGGGTTTAGCTCCAAGGAACACTGCTAGGTGATGCACTACCAATGTTGGATCTAGCCCTAACAAGTCTGCATATGTCCATGTAAAGTTGATTTTGCATTCGTTGATAAATACTGAGAAATTTACCTTTTCCTCAGGATCAAGTGACGTTGCATGATATGTTATTTTTGGTGTCTACATTATGCCAACATTGATAGTTTCAAAGTCTTCAACTAAGAGTGTTGATTTTTTTTGATATTCTATGGTGGGAAGATTGAATCCTCCAACTTAAAGTGCCTTAGAGAGGTTTTCACCCTTAGATGTATCTATTTTTTCTCTTTTCTTGATCTGATAAAGCCACATTGTGGTTTTCTTTAGGGGATGTCTTTTTGATTTTTATTTTTTTTGGTTTATTTTTATGACTAGAGGATGTAATCTCCCCTCCAAAATATGCTCTTTGATTAAGCTCCATCACAAATCCTACTTTATGATCTCCTCGAGGTATATCCATTCGAAGTCCCATGAACTCTGCAATAGCCTCATCATTTTGGAATGAGTCCAAAACATGTGTATAATGTTGTTGGCTCCAGTCTATTAATTGTGGATACATCAAGTATATTTTGTCATTGGTATCAACAAAGCTTATGAAGGTTGTATCTAGGGTATGGATATTGGATTTATCAAGGCTCCATAAGGTATCTAGGTTATAATCACTGGAGTCATAAGAATCCCATTCATATTCATTGGAATCCATTTCGGTTTGGTAATCTTCAGATGTCAGTCTAGTAGTGATGGTATTTATGTTGAGATTTTCAAACATGTTTTGGATATACAAGCAGTCTTCTAGACATTCACAATTATCTGATGTCTCAGCAATGGTAGAAGGAGCTCCTTCCTCATAAGAGGTAATTTCAGTACTCAGGGTGATCATGTTTAATGACCCATAACTTAGTCCAAGATTCTTTGGGTGCCTTTCTATAATAACTGGTTCTCTTCTACCTTGTCCATGTAAACCAAGGCCACCTTGTCTAGTGAAACCCATGCTTTTTACTATATAATACCCTTTATTGTTTTGATCAATAGGAAGGGGAGGCAATGGATTTTCCCATCCTTCTTTGTAAATCCATGAAGATAGGTCTTGTTCAAACACTTCTTCATCTTGCATGTCTCCCCACTTGGTGAAAATGGTGGGTTTAACTATCATTGTAACAACTTTAACATGTCCAATATCTTTTGGTCCTCCACAAGTTTTCGGTGTTGGGGGAAGCATTTTGATGCAAAAGAATTGGTTGAAGTGGTATTCACCGCAACCCTTGTCAAGCACTTGGATCTTGAGATCAAATTTTGGTTGCTCAGTTGATGAAGATGCAGTGGAGGATGAGGGTAGTGATGATGGGTACACATATAAAAAAGAGTGGAAGTTGTTGGGTATTTTAAGAATCTTTTTGTACTTCTCCAATTTGGCATAGTAATGAAAAGTTTCAGGGTCTGCATATATGGCAACCTCCTTATCATTATAAGGAAATTTCAAGCACTGATGGAATGTTGAAGGGACTACTTTCAGGGCATGGATCCATGGTCATCCTAAGAGAAGGTTGTATGGAAGTTCGAGATCTAGTACTTGACATGTCTTTGCTATTGCTAGTCCTATTTGAACGGGAAGTTTGATTGTTCCTTCTGAATTCCATTCTATATCATCATAAGTGATGGAACTTCAAAGTTTTGCTCTCTGTGTTCTCTTTTATCCTGCCTAGTGTTTGGGAAAAGCCTAAGGTTGGGGTTTTACTTTTTCTTCATGTAAAACCCTAGTGTTCATCTTGCACCTTAGGTGGGATCTATTTGGCCGTTACTTTTTGGGAGGGTTTTAAAAAAACTTATGCCCCATCGCTTCATCTAGGCCAAGCCCCCTTTTTGTTTCATCATTTTATTTCCTTCACTCGAGTTTATTTTCCTAAGTCTTGGATGGTCTTGTGCTCCCTCATTTAAGTGACAACTTATGTCATTGTTTGTCGTCGGCCTAGTGATGTCCCCTTATTCCTTTAATAAATGTTTTTATTTTGTAGAGGGACAAGTTTGCATGACCGTAGATCAATCATTGTTTGATCTCATCCATTCCCTGCCATCCTGCAATGACCCCATCACACTATTTTTTTAGCACGATATCATAGGTGAGTGCCACGTGTCTCATCCGGTGAAGCCGAAGGGATGATAAAATACTTTGATGCATCTATTTGGTTTTAATAGATTATGTAGCAGGTTACTAAAGTGTTTATGAGATGCACGTGTTTCAAATCAACATAGATGTTATAATCTCAGTAGGAAAAGTGCTCGATGGTTAAGGACAAAGTTGGCGACTATGTTGGATGAACTGGATTGCCGATGGTTGAGATCCACGGTTGCCCATCATCGCGTGATCAGAAATTGTGAGGTCTTTATCTATTGCGATATTGTGGGCAAGCGCCACATGGATTTTGTTGGCAATGTGTAGTATGGTGGGCCCCTTGTTGCCACGATGGAGATTGTGTCAGTTTGATTTGAAGGAAGTCGTTTGATGATCTAACCAAGGTGAAGGATCGACGACTAATATTTGAATCTACATCAAATGCGATAAGCTTTAATGGCGAACATGACATCTATTGCCATGGTTTGATCAAAATAAAGCAACTATTCTTCTACTTTTAGTGTCACGAAGCATTCAAAACATCTTTGTGGAGCAGTTGCGGAGCCAAGGACGAAGTTATAAATTTGTTACAACAAAGATTTGGGCTTTTGCAAGCGCAAAGTTGTGAGTTCAATTCAGTGTCTCCTAGTTATTTTGAATTCAAATTTGGGGGAAAATTGTTGTGTGCTTGTTAGAGGGCTTGTTGATAATTGTTTTAGGGCTATAAGTTAATTGAACTGTGGGAAATTGTAAAGTTTTGTTCTGTAATTTCATATTTTGCTTAGCCCTAGTTTGTTTAAGGTTTGAGATAGCAAGGAAGCCCTAGTTTACTCAAGATGGCACCGACAAAGCAACACTCTGGCCAAATTGATTATTTAAGTAGGAACCTATATGATGATTTCCTGGATCAATTGCCCTTGTCAATGAATGATAGGAAGAAGGGGTTGGTTTTGATGTGAGGAAAAGCTCTAGGGGAGGGATTAGTATATAATTGTTCTAATATAGTCGATGTTAGGGTTCCTCTTACTGGTTTAGAGATGTTTAGATTGTGGTTTGGACGGAGGAATTTTCCCCACCCCTTTTCTAATGGTTGGATATATGATATGGGGAAGTTGGTGGTATCGAATGTGTTCCCTGATGTAGACTTGCTTAGGGCAGTGGCTGCACAATATGACCCTGTCACATGGGTGATTCGAGATAATGATGGAAAGGTTTTGTTAAGCATCAACATAGAGGAATTCTGAAAGGTTTTTGATCTGAGTGAGCCTAGTACATTCTTGGTTCCTATTGATCTTGAGGAAATGAAACAAGAATATGGGAGGTTCAAATCACTTTTCAGAGTGAAGTTGCTCCCACCTCATTTGGCTAGGGAAGGAGGTTCAAAATTCCATATTAGCCCTAATGACCAAGAACCTTTCAGACTGAATTGTTTTGCAAAGCATTTCTTGGCTACCTTTTACTCATTGTGCCAAATTTTGGGTTTTCACCCCAACACGGTGATGCCTAGTGCTTACATGCTTATGGGGGTGCAAATACAACACCCTAATTTCTTAGTGATTTATGATTTTGCTTCTTTGTTGGCCAGAAAGATACATGAAGGGTTGTTGAAGTTGCAAAAAAATGATACATGCACTCCATTCTTCTAGTATTCCATGTTATTATATATGTTCTTGCATAAGAATATTGAATTCTTCTTTGAGAAGATGGAGTTAAGGCAGTGGGTTAATGGAGAAAGATTGCTAGTGCAAGTGTGGACTGCAGATTTATCATGTAACAGGGAGAACGCCAGTTATGTGCATTTTGATAATTGTTTTGCTTCCAGATTGAGAGCTAGGCTGATGGTAAATGTGCCTAGGATTCCTAAGGAGTTGCATGATTTCCTCAGACCAAAGGGGAGGAAGCTAGAATTGAAGGTTTTCCATAACTGGGGTGATATTATTCCATACTCAGTCAACACTATCTTGAGGGTGTATGGTTTTTAGGGGACCCCTCATATATTGCCATACAATGTCCATCAAGAGTGGGATTTGTAGAAGTTATGTGGCAAATTGGTTGTATCCATGAGGACAACCTTACTGGGAAAGGTAAAGGAACATTTTTCCTGGATTACACTGTGGTATCAGATTTTGTCTTTTCAAAGGGAGGTTGGGTGCACTTTGGGAATTTTTTTGAAGAATACCATTTGAGGTGTGGTCCCAAGCGACAACATGATCCTAAGGGCTTCTTTGCTCTTTTTAGAAAAAGGATAAAAGGTGGTAAGTTCGTTCATGAGTTCAACTTCCTTGAAGACTTGATTAGAAATGAATTTGACCTAAATAGGTAGGAGTTGAACAAGGAGAAATGGGTAGCTTATGACAAGCTATTGGCTATTGTGCACAAAATGGATCCAAAGTATGATCCATTGATGGAGTTTAGTCCATATCATAAGAAAATTGACTTCTTGATGGGCAACTTCAAAGAAATCATGGGCACCTTGATGACCAAGAAGGTAAACTTGGAGTTAGACTTGGGCATCCAGGAGCAAGGTGCTAGGCCAATTGAAGTAAGGCCACTTACCAACCTATAGAGAGATGGCCTATTTACAAAAGAAAGAGAAATGACAGTAGTGATGAGGAAGAAGAGGATAGAAAGGGAAAGCAAATAATGAAATTGCCTACACAAAAAGGTCAAATCTCAAAATCCTGGGGCAATTCAAATTATTGATTTGGAAGCATCACATGAGAATAGTCCCTCATCACCATCATCAGAGCCAAGCCCCAAAAGGAAAAGAATTAAACAATCACAAGAGGATTTGGTGGATGAGATTGTTTTCACTGACCAGGACATGCAAATGGGTATGCCTTCCCCTCCTAGGCCGGTTGAATTGGTTCTCTCTGATCTGAATATGAAAGGAAAATGTGTGCAAGATGCAATAATGGAAGCATGTAAGGAGTTTCTAGATGATAATGCATTTGTAAAAACTTCAGTCTTCTTGCAACTTGTGTGGATAATGAAACTGGAAGAATATCAAGATAAATGCAAGAGGAGAAGAGAATTGAGACCTGATAGGTCAGACCAGGAGAATGATGATGAAGTGAAAGCCGAACTAATGGAAGAGTTCAAGAACACCACTCCCGAGGAAGGGAGAAAATTGGTAAATTAGCTAGTGTCTTGATTTTACCTGAATGGGACATTGTAGATGTTGTAGCTTTTAATGCTATTCTGAAGTCCAAGCACCCCTTACAAGATTCTGAAGAAGAGGTCAAGGTAGCATTGCAAGATTCTACCTTCAGTGAAGAGTACAAGACCTTAGCAATTTAGGCTTTGGCCCCTCAAGGGAGAAAGCCGAATGTTACTGATATTAACCCGAATTTAAAAGGAGGGTTGATAATAAAGAGAGCTTCAAAGACCTCAACCACAAAGGCTACTAATTTGACTGTGAATGTGGCCAAATTGGCCCAAAAGACTGCTAAAAGAGAGGAGGTTGAAAAGAAAAGCCTAATGGAGAAGTACAAATCCATAATTGGGGAATATAGCAAGATGCAACAAAGGAATGTTGAACTGCAGACTGAGGTGGAAAAGTTAAAGAACAAGCTGATTGGGGAGACATCAAGTGCTCCAGGGATCAGAACATTGCCTTCCACATCAAGGTTAGTGCCTCCTGCTTCTCCTATTATGTCTACACCAGGGTCTCTTAGTCAAACTCCTTCTCTCAACCCTACTTTAGAGCTAATTGATGAAGAAATGGAATGCTTTGTTGATCCTTTGAAGAAGCAGTTAATGCACAAAATTGTAGAGTTATAGGCATCCTTGAGGGTGAGTGAGGAGGGAATATTTTTAAAGCAAAGGGAGGTTGTAAATGTTGTATTGAGGCATTTAAATGAGAAAGTTGATGACAGATTGTCATCTATGTATTCTTTATATTCTTTATTATTGAGTGCAATAAAGAATATTGATAGGGATCAGGAGGTAGTAGTACCATTAATTGAAAGATGGATCCCTAGGGCCAATGATCTAGACATAATGTATAAAGCCTCAAGGTTTGATGTAAATAATAGGCCCCAATAATTAAGGCCTAATCAGGTGTTAGTTAAGTCATTGCAAGGTTTTCAAACCTTACTAGATGACTTGAGTAGGAAGATCAGAGAGTTGGTAAAGAACTTTGATGATTGGAGTGACACATTGTTACCTGACATAATTGATGAGCAAGGAAGTATCAGGTCACTCCAACAATGGCAAGACCGGGCAAATGAAGTCATCAATTGTCAAATTAGATTAATTTGTGATGACTTAGATTATGATTTATTGGTGAGTTGTATGGACAAAATCATTAGCACTAGTTCATTCTTTGAATCTTTTGAAAGAGAAGCGAATCAGGTGGTAGTTAAGTATATACCTTATAGCGACAAGGTGAATGAGGTAATCAATTTTGATTGGCCAACTGATGAGGAATACCGAGAATGGGTAAATGTATATTTAACTAAGGAGTAAAAAGGAGTAGGTTGTTAATGGTTGATAGATTAGCTGTTG
The DNA here is from genome assembly GCA_007258455.2 of Sequoia sempervirens. NCBI lineage: Eukaryota > Viridiplantae > Streptophyta > Pinopsida > Cupressales > Cupressaceae > Sequoia > Sequoia sempervirens. The sequence continues at coordinate 42,872 of VDFB02109818.1, forward strand.
CAGTTACAACAAATTCCAATTTTGTTTTTGGTGATAGTCTTGGCACATAATTCTTGATGTTTCTATTGCTACATCAATCATTCTCAGCAGAGCATGATGAACAAGAGGATTCTTCGAGAAATTTTTGTTGTAACAAATTTTTGGAATGTCACAAAGCAGTCCAATTGGTTGGTGACACGTGTGCTTTCTGGCCCAATGCTTGTTTTCTCCTTCTCTTCTATAAGAAGGATTTCAAGGCCAGAAGTACAGGTTAGCAAGTGAGATATTTTTTTTGGTTGAGTCTAGGTGAAGTGCAAAGCAAATTGTAAAGTTTGATGATTTTAGAGAAAATGCAATTTAGGTTTTGAATCATTCTATAGTAGGTTTTGAATTCATGAGGATTTGATGTTTTATGACAATACTGACATTTGAATTGAAATGATTAATTCAAACTCATTTCTCTCCATTGTACATGCATATCTGAATTTTGAATAAGATGATCAAGGGTTATCTCGTTCTTCTCACTGTTGTGGTGTGTATGATTCTTGTTTTAGCTTTAATTCAAGGAATTAATTAAAATACTTGAATGGGGATTGTAGGTCGATATGTTCTGTATGAGGATTTGATAAGTAGTATTGGGTTAGAATACATGTTGATTAGATTGTAAAGCAATGTTCTCAAGGATCTTATATGTTATGTGTTAAATATGTCATAAACCCTTAAATGCTTATGAATTTGACGCCCCTAATGGATATATGACACTGATCCAAGTTGTATTAATTCATATGGTTCAGTATTTGCTTGTCTTTACCTAGAGCTTGCTACAAATTTCAAATCTGACTATCTTATACTGTGAAATGTGTTGTAGTTATCTCATGCTCCAAATAGTTGATATTATTGATGAACAACCAATTCTATTCAATATTATCCTATTATGTTGAGCTATTAAATGAGATTATTTGTTATTGTTAATGTTGTTTATGATAACGATGCAGAGGTTGTAAATGCATTAAGGGATCACCCTCTCGGGTCTTGCAGAGCCCAAAGTGTAGGAGGTCTTTAAAATCCTTGTCAACTGGTCCAGGTCCTTTGAGCTGCCCTTGATTGGAATTGGCAATTCAATAGGTAGATTAGAAGACCAACCTGGTTACAATAAAAACAACCAACAATAAGCTCTGATGGTGATACTTTTATTTTTATCTATTACGTTATCAAAGTACCCTAGTTGTTTCACTAATTTTAGGGTACAAATGTTTAAACTTGCATCATTATCTATTAGTATTCTCTTGACTTTGTGTTTATGGGCACATACTTCTAAATAGAGAGCCTAATTATGGAAAGATCATTGTGGAAGGTCTTTCTCAAAAAATACTGAATGATGGGTGGAGGTGATATTACCAACCATGGCTTGAAACTGATTGGCATTGAGATCATTAGGGATTGATGTTTCGACAAGAGCTTTCTCCAAGATTTCCTTATGTGTTGGAAACAATTTCAAAAGATTAAGGATGGAGATTAAGGCAAGAGTTTTCTTTAGTTGTTCCACAATGTTGTTGTCACTTGATGGATAACTTGTGGCTTTTACTTGGGGTGGTGCTCCTTGGATTGTAATTCTCCCTCTTTGTGTAGCTACATTACACTCGGGATCTCCACCTAGTATGGTTACAACATGAATGGTATGATCGTCATGAGAGATGTTTCCTATGAGTTCATCACAGGTGAAGTTGATTTTATGATAATCTTGACCTTTGCCCTTGTCATTTCCCCTAGAATGGCCAGGGATTAGATCCTTGTAGATTTTTAAATCTTTATTTCATGGATGAGATTCTATGTCGACCTCTCCTTTTTCAATTAAGTCTTGCATGATATTTTTGAGTCTTATGCAATTATTGGTGGTATGCCCCTTGATCTTGTGAAATTTGCATTTGTCGTTCTCATTATACCAAGGGGATTTGAAGTTGGTCTCCTCATAGTTTTTTTTGTCATTAAACTTGATGAGGTTTGTTTGGAGCATTTTACACATGATTACGTCAAGGGGTTCTCCTAGTGGGGTGTATTTCCTTATAGGTTGGTCATATTGTCTTGGTTGTCTCCTTTCATTATCTTGTCCTTGATTTTGCTATTGGTTATTGGGTTGGTTGTTCTGAGGATAATTCAGTTGATTGTTCTATGGATGATTGGGTTGGTTATTTGGTGTGTTGTTTGTAGTGTAGCCCTATTGTGTGGTTTGAACATGATTTTGTGGTACATTGGGTGTTTGTATGTTTCCTACCACCTTAGCATCAACCTTTGTCATTGGTTACATTTTTGTTTTTTGCCCATATCTTTGGCTTGTCATTTGAAGTAGAAGATTGATCCTTTGGGTTGTAAATTTTAATTACTCCCCTTGAAATGAGAGCTCTTTCAATTAGCAAACCCTTTTCAATAGTCTCCTCAAATTCGTTAGGGCACAATACAGTGACTTGGTAATTGATGTTCGTGTGTGCGTTAGAGATAAAGATGTCCATAAGTTGTTTTTCTAGAATGGGCCATTTACATTTTCTCGCTTTGTGTCTCCATCTCTGTAGATATGAAGCAAATGAGTCACCTTGAATTTGTTTGATTTTATAGAGACTAGTGATCGTTATATATTTTTCTATGTTGTATGAGAAATGGTTGACAAACTTGTTTGACAACTCATCAAATGTTCTAATACCAAGAGGTAGACGAGAGAACGAGTCTATAGCATCCCCGCCGAGACTTCATGGGAAAAGCCTCATTAGATAGGGTATCAATTTGTTGTAGAGCCATGCAAGATACTAAAAAATTCACACACATGTTGTATTGGATCCCCTCTTCCGCTATACTTGTCAAATTTTGGTATCTCAAATCCTTTGGGAAAATGTACCACAGATAAGTTTTGATCAAAGGGATATGGACAAATATCTTGTAGAGCATATCTCTTCTTTGGATTTCCAATTTGGATGTTCGATATCCTTTGGTTGATAGTTTGTAGTTGTATGTTTTTGTCATTTGTTGGTGTACTTGCTTGAGGATTTTGCGCATTGTAGCCTTGTTGTCTTATAACATTTGTTTGGTCATAAATGGGATATTGTGTAGGTATAGGACCTTGATGACCATGTTGTGTGTAAGGAAGATTAGGTACACCTTGATATTGATTTTGAGGTGCTCCATGGTATTGATTGTGTTGAACTCATTCATATTGATTTTGAGGGATACCATGATATTGCGTTTGAGGCTTACCTTGTTGTTGTGAAATAAGAGTCTGAGTTTGGTTTTGTGAAATACCATGATGTTGTGTACCTTAGTAATTTGTTTGTGGCATCCCTTGTTGTTGTTATTGACAAATACCTTGATGATGTGTTGGGGGTATACCTTGATGTTGTGTACCTTGATAGTTCATTTGGGGTATATTATGTTTTTTTGGATTTTGTTGAAGGGTACCTTGATAGTTCGTTTGGGGTACGCCTTGTTGTTGTGGATTTTGTTGAAGGGTACCTTGATAATTCATTTGGGGTACGCCTTGTTGTTGTTGATTTTGTTGAAGGATACCTTGATAGTTCGTTTGGGGTATGTCTTGTTGTGGATTTTGTTGAAGGGTACCTTAATAGTTCATTTGGGATACACCTTGTTATTATGGATTTTGTTGAAGGGTACCTTGATAGTTTGTTTGGGGTACACCTTATTGTTGTGGATTGATTTGAAGGGTACCTTGATAGTTTGTTTATGGTACACCTTGTTGTTGTGGATTTTTCTAAAGGGTACCTTGATAGTTTTTAGGGTACGCCTTGTTGTTGTGGATTGCTAAAGGGTACCTTGATAATTTATTTGGGATACACCCTTGTTGTTGTAGATTTTGTTGAAGGGTACCTTGATAGTTCATTTGGGGTACGCCTTGTTGTTGTGGATTTTTTTGAAGGGTACCTTGATAGTTCATTTGGGGTATGCCTTGTCGTTGTGGATTTTGTTGAAGGGTACCTTGATAGTTTGTTTGGGGTACACATTGTTGTTGTGGATTTTGTTGAAGGGTACCTTGATAGTTTTTTTGGGGTATGCCTTGTTGTTGGGGATTTTGTTGAAGGGTACCTTGATAGTTCATTTGGGGTATTCCTTGTTGTTATAGATTTTGTTGAAGGGTACCTTGATAGTTCATTTGGGGTACGCCTTGTTGTTGTGGATTTTGTTGAAGGGTACCTTGATAGTTCATTTGGGGTATGCCTTGTTGTTGGGGATTTTGTCATGGTATGTTTTGAGTGATATTGTTGAGCTACCACTGCTTGCTCAATCCGTGATGCTTGCCAAAAACAATGGGTTATCCATAGGTTATGTTTTAGATTGATCATTGTTTTGTGAGAACAAGGGTTATATGTTAGGATCCACAGTTGGCTTTGGTATTTGGCTAACCACCATTTGATCTCTTGATGGAATGAGGTTAGGATCCCTAAGAACATCTACATTGAAGTCTATGGGTAGTTTAGCACTGCTTTGTGCTAGTGTAAGGAAATACTGGTTTGTGTTTATCTTAAGCATTTTATCCATAAGTTTTTGCATTTAGGATTTTGGGAGTGTTATAAGAGTCTTTCCTCAGTAAGTCCTCATCACTATCATATTATTATATGATCATTTCCTTTGGATTTGGAAGTTGATTTTGACTATCAATCATGTTTTGGTGTCTAAGGAGTACTTCCTCATCACTAGGTGGTTGATTTTTTGTAGCTTTGAACGTAGGTTCTCTTTGAGGAGTTGTAAGGTCATTTGGATTATAACCCCATGATTGAGGCTCCTAGTTAGTGGTATTTGTTTTAGGTGCACTAGTACCACTCTTGTTGGCTTCCATCTTTTTCCTGTGTTGAGATCTCATTGTTGTCATAAACAAGCTCAAGACCTAGGTAAATTTGGTGATCACTAACTATAAAATGGGATGGTGTTTTTTCTTGGATTTTTTGTTTTAAAATTAAGTATGGAGATAATGTTTGAAAACCTTTGGGTAATGATTTGTTGATGGTTTGCTATGGATTGAGTGTCTGATGGTAACGACTCTAAAGTATGAGTGATTTTGGTGGATGTTTTGAGATGATGCTAATTTTGGGACATAAAAGTGTACAAGACTTGGACCGATATTTTGCTCTATTTTTCTAGAGGATATGTTGATAATCTACTTGAACTAGCCTTGAGGTTGCAAGAAAATGTTAGTATCTTAGAAAATGGGAGCAAGAGGATAATCTAAGTTTTTGTGTTTGATTTGTGTCTTAAACTAGGCGATGCTTTGGTTTGCTAATGGATATGGAAAGATATTGAGATGACTTGGTGAAAATCTGATTTTTTTTGTTTCAAAGGATGAAAGATTAACTAGTTTGGGATAAATTTTGATTTGCACCAAAAAATAGGACAATAGTGACAATCTTCGAGATAGTAGCATTCAAAATTTAGGACAATAGTGGTCAAAATTTGAGCAATAGTGGTCTCTGTTTCAAGTTATGACTGGTAAATAGAGAATGCAATAGCAATTATTTTGACAAAAGTGGAAATTTCTAGGATAATAGCAGTTGGTTTCTGAGAACAACTGTGGCAAGTTTATCAAGAGTGGTCTCTATTTCAATTTTTCTGATTAGTGAACCAATGAGCACAATAGTGACTGATTTGACAAAAGTGACAATGTTTATGACAACACCAGTAAAATTTTAGGATGAAAATAGTAAAAAATTAGTACAATAGCTTGGCAAAGTTCAAGAAAAAAGTGGCAAGAATGTCAATAGCTACCATGTTTCCAAATTTTCTAGTTTTGTCTAACAACAATTTGTTAGAAAAGTTTACAATTTTGAGATGTTTGGTTGATCTGATTGTTTTGAGAATATTCTTTGAGATTTGGCAAGTGATAAAGCACATCAATCAAAGTGTATAAAACTAACCGTAATGTTTTGATGATAAGGGGCCAAAATCAACCCATGTGTTAAATTGGTAACAACATCGAAAACATATCAAGCATTTTATCCCTAAGGTCAAATTGGCCAATGACTACACTTTTAGGCCCACAAATTGGAAGCTCCTTCGAAGTAAGGTAGGGACACCCTTTCGAGATGTATACACTTATGTTACACCCCAATTGTGTAATTACTATTTACTATTACTATGTAGGGTAAATGTGAATGTACTATGAATTCTAAAGATGAATAAATCGTGTGTGCACTTTTTCATCAAATAAATTATGAATGAATATTATGTCATTTAATGATATGTGAAGAAATGCATATATGTGAAATGGATGGTTATTGAATTAATATTCTAACTTTTGAAATGTATTATGTGTAATGCATATTTTGTTGAATAACTGACTACCTTGGGCATATGTTCAATTCCTCTAGGTGGAGGGGAAGTATCACTCAGGAGAAGATCTTGGTTAGGTAACCAGTAATGTAACCTATCTGAGTTTACACACACTCATAGTAGTATGGTTGAGTCAAGTTATTATGTGGGAAGTTGGTAAGTCATCCTTAGTTTTTGTGTCTGCATTAGTAAGGGTCCTATAACTATTGAGTGCATTATTGTGTGATGTTTATCTATTGAGCTTATGAGTTATTTCCTTTATTACCATGCTTGTATTGATGAGTTGAACATATGTGGAATATGTATATATACACATATGCGTGTCAATGACAAACCATATGCATGAAGGAACATGTACATAAGGGTACATAGGTAGACGTACCAATGCACACCTATGGACGAGTTGCTTATGCACATGGAACTATCAGATGGACCTAACAACATGTATATGTATAGATATATCACACATAGGTGCTTATCGATACAATAGTAATTGTGTATGACTTAGTTGTGTAATCGAATGTGTAAATACTATATACATGTATCCATATGTATATATGTATCAATATATGAGTATGATGGCAAAAAAACATGCCCATACAAATGTATTGATGTATGTATACATACGTATACATGTACATAGAGGCATATATATATATATACACACACACAATCGATATATTGTTATTACTATGTGATTGTTGTTTGTATTCGTCAGTATATTGAATGTATACATACTTTATTGGCATATGATATATATAAATATATATATATATATATAAACATATATACATATGAGTGTGTGTGTGTTGATATACATACATACATACGTACATACATACATACATACATACATACACACATACACACACACACACACACATATATATGCTTTGTAGTTGATTATCATTAGCAATGCTTAAAGGTTGATTTACTTACTAAATCATAGGCCAGTTATATACAACATATACAAGCATTTTATAAGGCCGAATATAACATGTCTTGGAAATACATAAAGGGTGAACTATGTACAATATAAAGTGCATCAAGTAAGTTGATTGAAAGAGTTTGACTTAGTCAATGCATTGAGATTAAATACATTTGACTTAGTAAACTGTATTTACTTGGGATGCATTATCATAAATTGATTATCAACAACAAAATAAATGTAAATGTTGATTAATAGGATAAGTTCCTACAATTCAATGAATTGGTCAAATTAGATTTAAGAGACATGGTGACTCATCATAGACTAAGTCGACTTATGCTGAGTGTTGCATTTTAGTTATTGATTGGTTCAAACAAGAGGAAGCCATGCCAACTGTAGAAGAATAGTTGCTTGCTTTGGCACCACCTTATGAATTCTAATTATTGTAGAAGTATCTTTTAAGAGCAATTTGAATTCCATCTTTTATCATGTGTTGCTTTCAAATGGTCTTCTACTATTGTGAATCTTTGAGGGAAATATGTAGCTTTATTTTGTTGAGTACACTCTCAACTTGCGTCCACCTTTTTGATAAGTTAAGTGAGTCGACTAAGGTAGAGTTTGTTGTCAATATTCATATTCATGCCCTTTTTGTAGGATGAGAAGTCTCTTTTTTTCTATATAAATAGAGGAGTTGAGCTCTCATTTGGGATGCATTGTGCTCTACATATTGGACAGTTTTTCTCTGCATTATATACACATTCTATTGCATTCTATTCCATAGTTCTAAATTGCCTTATGCTGCAAATTTATTCAGACTATTGTGAGTGAGCTTTGAGTGTTTGGAGTGAAGTATATTATCAACTTGAGGGAAGGCTTTATAAAGGCATTTATTGTGAAGTCAAGTACAACTAGTGATTAAAATTGGGAAGTTGTGCATCATTCAGTTAGTTGGATAAGCGAGTTATAGGCATGGGGATTATTCTTCCTTTAAATGTCTTAGTTTATGAAAGATTATTTCATGATTGCTTTATTTAGTCTATTGTGAATACTTGCATTTAGGGGAAAATAATATTGCTTTGAAAAGGAATTAGAAGTTTTTTATACTATTTTGTGAAGTGCTTGTAAATACTCCATAATAGGAGGATTTTGTTTGTCATAAGTATTAACATACTCTAGAAATGATTAAACATGGGTGGTGTAAGGGTTACTTGTAGCTAAGTTATTTGATTATAATAAATAGCTAATGAGTTACTCCTAGGATTGTGAGTCCATTGAAGGGAGGGAACTTTTACATTTTCTTTAAGAGTAGAATTACCCTAGAGTTTGTATAAAAGGTGATAGGTTAATTCTAGGGTAAGAGATTTGTTGGAAATAGGATGTCATTTAATTACAATCCTAAACATTATTTCATGTATCTCCTAAGTCATTGGAAAGTGTTCCCCAACACTAGGAATAGAAAGAGATTAATTTTGAATGAAATAATCATGTTAATTGACATTTGTAATTAATTCTAAATGATAGGAACATGTGAGGGCATCCAAAATGAGTTCTTAAATAATAGGAGCACAGGGGGTGCCCACATGGAAGGTGGAACCCACCTTGAGTTAAGTTAACTATTTGGAGAAAAAGGTAACACTTCAGTAATGCATGTAAAGATCCTAGAAGTTAGGGATTGATGTTTACATGCATGGAGTTTAGTTAGTTCAGTTCAGATCAATTCAGTTCAATTCATTTTAGTTCAGTTCAGTTATGGTTCATTTATCTTCAATTTCA